>CM069906.1:82557635-82587834 GCA_036172215.1 Camellia granthamiana | reverse complement strand
TTTATTTAACAAAATTAACTGGAAAAAATAAAATTTATAATTGTTCTCCTATACAATAAAAAATTATATGAATCATTAATTGAAATAAAATTTCAATATCATTAAAAATTGTTAATTAACTTGATGATTTATTAATAAAAGAATTTATTTGTCATGAAATTATAAATCTTAAGGGACATATTCTAAAACTACAAGAGATAATTCATAATTTTAATGAGCCTCAGGAGGTGTTTTTGTAATTTATCTTCTTTTTTTTTTTGTGATTTTTTTGACTTTTTTATAAGGTAGAAATGGGAATGATTTTTTTTTTTTTTATGACTTTTTTAGTTGTACACAACATTGTGAAAAGCTGATGTGATATTTTGATTGTTTTAGATTTTTGACTAAAAAACGCAAAAAGATAAGATTGGATACATAAATTAATAAAATAAAATGTCAAATCTAAACTACAATTATTATATTTTTTTTCTCATAAAAATTAAAAAAATCAAAAAAATTAAATCAAATCAAAGGAGGCTAAAAAACCAAGCTAAAAAATTTTAATACAAAAAAATCAACTAAAAAAAATTAATGCCAAACGAATACTTAGAACAAGCATACATTAATGCCAAACGAATACTTAGAACAAGCATACATTGATCTTTTTGTGCCGGTAAAAGTCAACATTTTAAAATGAATGGCAAGTGTATTGATTTTTTTGACTTTTAATTTTAAAAACAATTTGTTGGGATATGTTAAAAAATAAATTACAAAATCATAAATGGCAAGTGTATTGATTTTTTTGACTTTTAATTTTAAAAACAATTTGTTGGGATATGTTAAAAAATAAATTACAAAATCATAAAAAAGTGTATGATTTTATATATCAATGCTTATAATGAATACCACTAATTTAAAAATGTTTTTTGAAATGTACACTTGAGTGATAATTCCCCTAATTTTGTTGGTATTTTGACTAAAATAATCTCTTCCTAAACAAAGCCCTAATAATATTCAGTGTGTTTGGTTTGAGTTTTTTTAAATTAAGTTTTTTGAAAATTAAGTTTTTTGTTATTCGTGCTTTTTTATTTTTAGAAAATGTTTTTAAAATTTTAAACATTTTTTTTTACTTTTTTAGATGTATCTTATTTAAATGTGTTTAAAAAATAAAAAATTTGTGAAAAAATATTTTAAAATTTTAATAAATACCCAAAAATATGAAAAATATACTGAATTTTCCTTTTTTTTTATATTTTTGGTATTTAGTGAATTTTAAAAAAAAAATTCACAAAAATTATACTTTACAAGTGTATTTATGTTAGGTGTGTCTAAAAATTTAAAAAAAAATGCTTAAAATATTAAAAAAAGTTTAGTAAAAACAAAAAATAATAAAGTATAATTTTCTAAAAAGTGATTTTATAAAACTCAAACCAAGCAAATGACAAGCATTTGAAATCATACCATGTATCAAACTAACCTATCATGTTTCAGTTTTTAATGATAAATTTATAATTATAAAAACATCTTAAACAATGGCGGTATTTGGCAAGATTTGTTTTTGGGTTTTTTTTTTTTATTTTTTTCACTAAAAGGCAAAGTTTTTACAAAACTAAAAAAAACAAATCCAAACAAAATATCACATCTAACCCCATAATCATTTCACTTTTTCTCTCACAAACATCACATTCAACCACAAAAAAATCCAACTATCTTCCCAAACACCAAAAAAAATTTATCCAATAATATCCTACAACTAAAAAAACCTATATAAAAACCCACTTCCCAACACCTACAATATGAAATTCAATTACTTATCATGTACCCATCATATTTCAAAATAAAGTACCACAAAAGTAAATAAAAACTCATAAATAAAGCCAAAATATGCAAATTATTATTCCACAAACATAAAACATACAATTAAAATATCTCAAAAAAAAAATCATTAAAAAAACGAGAGACAAATACATTTTTAAAAAAATCACAAAAAATTTATGAATAAATAAATTCAGTCAATAAAATCTTTTAGTAATTATTCCAATAAATAAGTACTTGAAAGACTCGTAAAAGTCCACCCAAGTTCAAGCCATCTAAGGCGATAGCTATTGGACAATCTTCGCTGTATTATGAATAAATTTTGTTTGTGTATTCAATAACAAATAGAACACTGAAGAAATAAAGGAAATGAGAGAGATTGTTTGATGCCAAAAATCAAAGCAGAATATAAAATAAATAAATAAAAACATATTTTTATTTTGTTATAAAAACAAAATCTAAATCTAAAATAGAAACAGAAAAATAATAAAACAGAAAAGTAAATTAATTACTTATCTTATTAATTTGTCAAACAAATTTTTGATCAAGTCCAGTGTTTAACACTGTGTCCTTAAGACAGTTCATCTTCTTCACGGTATTTTCAGATTATGGATGTCTATCTCTCAGGATAAAATGATCAACAATGAATAATCGCAACACTACAAATTATTCGCACAACGAACACACTTTGTGTTTATACTCTTTCTCATAGAAAAGTTAAATGCAGCAAAATGTAGAGAGTAATTACAGAGGGAAGAACGAATTTTCTGAATACAAAATCCAAATGAGGGTCTATCTATTTATAGGAGAAAATGTGACTGTTCAAATTTGAATCCAACAGGTATGGTACTTGTTCGGATAGTGTTGAACAGATAAAAAATCTATTAGATTTTGAACTCAATAGGTATAAACCTGTTTGATTTGAATTTAAACATATATAGGTTTGAGTTCGGACATATATGAATCTGTGCAAAAGGTTTGAAGAGATACAAGCAAAATTTGAATTTTTCCAACCAAAATTTAAAATTTAAAACTGGATAGATTTTATTTTACCAAAAAATAAAATAAAATTCAACTGTTTTTGGCCAAAAAAGAATTAATATTGGGCCGGACAAGCCTAACCCCAACCCAACTTCACACCACGCACCCGCGCCTAAGCCCAGGCTCAGGCCAGCCCGCCCGCGCCGACTAGACGAATGACGGTAGTGGCACGCGTGTATGTATTTATTTTTGGGTCCAAAAAGTCTAGCCCACTTTGCCCATAATCTCTCCCTTCTATAAACTTGGGGTGCTCCTTGGGGCCCTCCCCAAGTTGCAAACTCAAGCTTTATAAACCCACAAAAATTTGCCCACCAAACCAATGTGGGACAAGTTTTAACTCAAACTTTAATGGAAATTTCACCAAAACACCATTTCCATAGAGCTCACTTTGGCTTCAATTTCTCATTCACCCGATAATGGTTTTGAGCAACCAAACATGCTACATGAATCACAACGCGGCATAGAACGCGTTACCACTTAGACCCGCCAACTTGGGCGCATGGGTCCCACCTAAAAATTAGACCAAAATTGAGAAAAAATTCTATTTTTTCCAAAACCATTTTTAACAATTCCCCACATGAATGGAACTTGACGACAACGGAAATGCAACAATATGCAAAATTTGTCGAAAGAGTATAAATCAAAAATATCTTACATCAGGATAGGTAGCTTTCGGCTTTAAACCTTCCCTAGTGATAACCTATCAGACTTACTAACTAACCAATGGACGCAATGCCTTGAATTGTTTAGTCATTTGTATAAGCCAAGACAATAGATTTCACACAAAATATCTTATGACACATCGTGGTTCTCACGGTTGTGTTCATTTTGGCCTTGAACGCTTATGGTTGTTCATGAGTGCTTCTAGAGAATTTTGTCTCTTTATTCTCATAGAACCAGCTCCAATTCGACACTCATATAGGTGATTCTTATTATGAGTATTGCCTTATACTCGTCTTGATTTTTATGTCTAAATCAAGATATAAGTAATCATTAAAAGCAAAACTTATCCTTAAACCCCTATATATAACATATGTTGTAGATATCACTCTCACCATAGGAATGGATAGGGAACTTTAAATCCCTTGGTGATTTCTGATGAGCCATACATAACTTAAACTTACTTGTCCCTTTGAACTTAGTTCTTGGGATCTCCAGTCATATAAGTATGGTTACCATTATAATGACTTATGTAATAGGCTTTAATCTTATCTCCTTTGATGAACTATGCACTTGCTCTTTAGTCAAACCTTTTGTTAACGGATCCACAATATTTTCTTTAGATTTTATATAATCTATTGAGATTATTCCATTTAAGCGTAACTGTTTTACGGTATTATGTCGATGACGAATATATTGTAACTTACGATTGTACATATGACTCTATGCCCTGCCTATTGTAGATTGACTATTACAATGAATGCAAATAGCTGGCACAGGTTTTGGCCACATTGGAATGTATTCTAAGAAGTGGCGAAGCCATTCTGCTTATTCTCATACTTTGTCTAAAGCAATGAACTCAGATTCTATTGTGGATCGTGCGATGCATGTTTATTTCATGGATTTCTAAGAAATAACAGTGCCACCTAGAGTAAAGACATATCTACTAGTGGATTTTGAATCTTGTCATAACCCAGCCCATATTATGCTTGATTATATATGTGATTATGTATTTGATATGAATTTGCAAGTTTAAGTATGGGAAATATGTGAATTTGGAAAAATATCTATTGAAAGTAGGAATATTTGTTGTAATTGAAACTTTTGAACTGAAATTGGGAGCCGTAGAGGCGCGATAAACAAAAACCGACTTTATATCTATAATTAACATGATTTTTAGAGCCTTTAGTGAGATTTTGGAAAATTATGATTTGTAGTGATTAAATTGGAATTTTAAAGTTAAGTCACATATATATTGGCCTCTTGTGTTCCTTATTGTGCTTGAGAGCTCTATAGTGTGAGTTAGAGAGAGATGAAGACGAGAAGCTAGGGGTTTGAAGGAAATTAAAGGGCAAACCATAGATTTGAACTAAGGTATGGAAAATCACTCACAAACTTTGATTGTAATTCATCTTTGGCAAGAAATCAAGACGAGATTAGAGGTTTGAGCTAGGGTTTTAAGTTATATAGTGGTTTGAGCTTAAGGCATGAGATTGAACCCTAATCTCTCAATCTTTGTTAATTTAAGTTCATTCTTGTGATTGACTCATGAAACAAACCTCAGATGATCTATGGAAACAAGTTTTGTTATAATATTATTCATGGTTTATATACTTTGAATTTGTTTATGTAATGTATGAATATAGAAAAAAGATGAGACCATGGAATTGTTGTTGATGCAAGATTGATATGTTTAATGTAGAATTGCACTTGTATCATGCTTAGATATCATGTTTTTGAGTTGTTTTTGCTTGAATTTGAGCTTGGAAATGAGTTGGAAGGTTTGGCATTTTTGGCAATTTTCGAACTGTCTGAGTTTGCCCAGATCGCACCAGTGGCCATGGGTACTGCACGAGTGGAACATGAAAAAAAAGAGGTTTTGATTTTTCTCCTTGGGCACTAGAGTGGCCGGTTTTTCCGCTCAAGCGGATTTGGGCTGCACAAGCGGTAAAGACTTCCGCTCGTGCGGAACCCCTATTTTAGCCCAACTTCAAAAAGGCATATCTTTTTTATACGGACTCCGTTTTAAGCAATTCTTGAGCCTAAATTCAAGCCCTAGAAGTCTAGTTTTTAATGTGGTGGTCTCACATACAAATTCTAAGTACACAAATAGATATGCTCAAATCAGTGAAGGCTACTTATTTTCTTTTAACCGTTTCATGCTAATTCCTATCCTAACTTAGTTTCCTTTCGCTTCTTGCTATTTCCTTAAATCTTAAATAAGTAAATATGATTTATTCAATGAAAAACATATGAAATTATTGTAGGAAACATTAATTTAAGTCGTGACCATTTAGGGCTGTTTAAGGTACATCTTTGAACATACTTTGTAAGCGGTTCACGTGTAGAGAAGATTAGCATTGAACACTTGAGAGAAATTAAAGAAAAGTGTACAAATTGAAACAAATGATTTATCGGATGTATATGGACATGTTTTGTGTAGGTCGAGCGCCGGAGGCAACGCCGCAAGACCAAAGGCACTGTGAGTAGTAATATAGTACACTTATACTCTTTGTTGCGTATCTTGAACCATGAATGGTGATTGGTGCCAACATTATGAATTGATTGGAATTGATAAAACTCCATTGATATTATATGACATGTGCTAAATGATTGGGCCTGAGGCCGTTTGATAAATGATTGGGCCCGAGGCCGCTTATTAAATGATTGGACCGGAGGCCGCTTGTTAAATGATTGGGCCTGAGATCGCTTGTTAAATGATTGGGCCTGAGGCTGCTTGTTAAAAAATTGGGCCCGAGGCCGCTTGATAAATGATTGAGCCTGAGACTGCTTGTTATATGATTGGACCCGAGGCCGCTTGTTATATGATTGGGCCCGAGACCACTGGTTATGATTGGGCTCGAGGCCGCTTGACATATGATTGGGCCCGATGCCGCTTGTTATATACTTGGGCCTAAGGCCGCTTGGTTTATATGATTATGGATATTGAGAGAACCTTATGATCATCTACTTACACTGTTTTACTGCATTATTACTCATTGAGCTTCACTCACCCAATTTTATGTATGCACATGTAGGTGATTAACAATATGGAGCACACCCCTAGAGTCAGCTTCAGAAGCCTTTTGTGACCCAATCGAGTCATGCCTCCAAGACGGAGTTTTGTCTTGGCTCACACCACGCTTTGACCTTATTATGTTTTTGCTTTCATGGTCTTAGGTTGTAAACATTATGTACAATTTTCCTCTGACTCTTATATTTTTGATGGGCATGTATATATATTATTGTGTTACGTGGTTAACTCTATCATTTTGCTCATGATTGGCACAACTCAATGGACTTCTCTTTATTATATGCTTTCGTTTATGGCCCCATTAGCATAAATATTCTGTATGATTGTTTGAGGCCTTCAATAATCTACGGATTACTGGTCGGTTATGACCCAAACTTTTAGGGTTGGGTTCGGGTCATGACAAATCTTTAGTATCTGATATCTAATTTGCATCACAATAGCCTTCTAATACTGGAAAATATCGAGTAAAGTTCAAACCATGATCATGAGTAAATCTTAGATATCTAATAACCTGAATGATCGCTTTCCAATGGTCTTCTCCGGAATTACTAGTGTACCCACTCAATTTACTAACAACATAAGCTATATCAGGGCGAGTACAATTCATTAGGAACATTAAGCTTCCAATGATTTGGGAGTATTTCAACTGAGACACCGCATCACCTTTATTTTTCGATAAATAATGACTGATATCTACAGGTGTTTTAGCTACATTCATATCATCTTTGATAAATTTACCAAGAATTTTCTCAATATAATAAGATTGAGATAATGCATACCCATCAGATGTTTTAATAATTTTCTTTCCTAATATAACATCTGCAACCCCCATATCTTTCATATCAAATCTTTTGTTCAGCATTTGCTTGGTTGATTTGATCATGTTTAGACTACTTCAAATGATAAGTATGTCATCTATATAAAGACAAACAATAACATAACCTTTGTCAGTATTTTTAACACAGACACACTTGTCACATTTGTTTATCTTAAACCCATTAGTAAGCATAGCATGATCAAATTTTTCATGCCATTGCTTAGGAGCTTGTTTTAATCCATAAAGAGATTTTACAAGCTGACAAACTTTCTTTTCTTTTCTTGTCTTGGCACTACGACCCCTTCGGGTTGCTCCATATAGATCTCTTCATTTAGATCACCATTTAAGAAAGTTGTCTTAACATCCATTTGATGTATTTCTAAATTATACAATGCTGCTATGGTAATAAGCATGCGGATGAATGTTATTCTTGTCACATGAAAATATGTGTCAAAATAGTCCAGACATTCCTTTTGTCTGTAACCTTTTACTATAAGTCTTGCTTTATACTTGTCTATTGAACCATCTGCTTTCATTTTTCTCTTGAATATCCATTTATATCCAAGAAAATTTAGAACCAAGTGGAAGATCCACCAATTCCCAAGTATGATTTTGCATAATGGATTTAATTTCATTATTAACAACATTTTTCCACAAAGGTGCTTCAGGACCTGTCATTTCCTTAAAGCTTTGAGTTTAATTTTCTAACAGGTATGTCAGAAAATTTGGATCAAAGGATTTTGATGTTTTTGCTCTCTTACTTCGTCTTTGTTCATCATCAGTTAAATCCTGCTGGTCGAGACCATTACTAGTTTCTTATGTTTGATTGTCATTAGTCTCTTGACTTTATGTACAATCATAAGTTCTTTTCTGTAAACTTAATTCCTATCATTTCTTGTAAGGAAAAACATGTTCAAAAAACACAGCATTCCTTGACTTTATAATAGTGTTCACATTTATATAAGGTATTTCTGATTTATAAGTCAGTAACTGATATGCACTACTATTCTAAGCATAACCAATAAAACACACAATCCACTGTTTTTTGTCCTATCTTAGTCTTTTTCGGAATAGGAATTTCAACTTTTGCTAAACACCCTCACATTTTAAGTATTTGTAGGAAGGTGGTCGACCTTTCCACAACTCATAAGGAGTGCTATTGGTTTTCTTGTGGGGTATTCTGTTAAGAACATAATCAGCAGACAATATTGCTTCCCCCCACAAGTTCTACGGTAAACCTGAACTTAGTAACATGACACTCATCATTTCTTTATGGGTTTTATTCTTCCTTTCAACAATTCCATTTTACTGTGGAGAATAAGGTGCTGTAGTTTGGTGAATAATGTCATGTTATATACAAAATTCATTTAAAGGTTCATCATATTCACTACCCCTATCACTTCTAACCATTTTAATGGTTTTACTAAGTTAATTTTCAATTTCAGTTTTGTAGAGTTTAAACATTTCTAAGGCTTCACATCTTTACTTCTAAGTAAGTATATATAACAATATCTTGTGCAATCATCGATAAATGTTATGAAATATTCTTGCCTCCTCTAGTTTGAACAAATTTAAGATCACACGCATCAGTATGAATTAATTTTACAGGTTCAGTTTTTCTCTCAACCGATTTAAATGGAGCCTTAGTTAGTTTCGTTTCTACACAAATCTCACATTTGTGATTAGGATCAATTTCAAACTTTGGTATATAATCCAAACCAATTAATCTACGTAAAGCATCAAAATTCACATGTCCTAATCTACCATGCCATAAATTTGACTCAAGAATATAAGCAAAAGATGTATTATTCTTATTAATAGCAAGTTTTGGTACAACCATCATTACATTCAACTTGAAGAGACCATTACTCATGTATCCCTTACCAACATACATACCACTCTTTGTTAATACAAATTTATCAGACTCAAATACAAGCCTAAAACCATTTTTACTTAATAAAGAACCAAAAACTAAATTCTTTCGGATGTCTAGTACATGTAGCACGTTGTTGAGGGCCAGTTCATTTCCCGATGTCATCTTCAAGACTACTTTCCCTTGTCCAGCCACAGCAGGAGTAGATGAATTTCCCATGAATAGTTGCTTATCATTTGTAGCCTCATTATAGGTAGTGAATATCTTCTTGTCCGTGCAAATATGTCGAGTTTCCCTAATGTCAACCCACATTTCCTTGGGATTTCCAACCAAATTAGCCTCATACACTACAACAGAAAGATTGATATCATTTACTCCATCAGAGATGTAATCAAGTTCTGTCACATTGGCTTGATTGGTAGTCTTCTTACTTGTACTTCTACAATCCTTCTTAGGGTAGCGGCAATCAGAGGCTCGATGTTCGGTCTTGCCACAATTATAGCATTTATCTTTGAACTTTTTATTGTCATTGTTGTCGCCTTATTTAAAACCATCTCCAGCAAACTTCCTCTTTTTGTTATGTGATTTGGACACATGTTCAACCACATTAGCCTTGGACTCAATGGGTTTTTTGCCATTCATCTTTTCAGCCTTATGGTTATCTTCCTCAATTCTTAGTCTTACAATTAATTTATCCATGGTCATTTCCTTGCGTTTATGTTTTAAATAATTTTTGAAATATTTCAAAGCCGGTGGTAATTTTTCCACTAACGTAGCGACTTGGAAAGACTCGCTCAAAGACATACCCTTAGCATGAATATCATGCAAAATTAATTAAAAATTTTGAACTTGAGAAATTACTGTTTTGGAGTCTACCATAACGAAATCCAGAAATTTACCGACAACAAATTTCTTTGTGCCGGCATCCTCTGTCTTGTATTTTTTCTCCAAAGAATCCCAGAATTCTTTTGTTGTTTTTAGAGGGCTGTATACATTATACAACATGTTGTCAAGGCCATTGAGGATGTAGTTTCTACACATAAAATCAGAATGTTTTCAAGCATCTATAGCGGCAACAACTTGTTGATCACTTTCATCATCTTTAAGTACTGGAGCCTCTTCATAGAGAAACCAGGCCAGATTTAGAGTTGTAAGATTGAACAATATTTTCTACTACCATCTGTTAAACTCGGTGCCATTAAATTTTTTCGATTTTTCTCCATGATTTATTGGAACTTGAACATGGTTCTGGATAGGGACCGGAGTCGTTGTAACAATTGGGTTTGGAGTACTACTTTCAGCAACCATAATATCTGATTACAAAAATCAGAAAAACCAAAACATAAATTACTTTTCTAGTTACTCAAACTATAAAATAAATTATAAACAAAATAATTTTATTTTTCTAGTTACTAAAACCAGGAAAATAAATTACTACACAATAATTTTCTGTAACACTATTACACAAAATAATATTATGAAATTGTTAATGACACCAGCATATTACTACTAGTTGTCAAAGAAAATAAACAGTATATTACTACTATTTATCAAATAGTATATGACTACTATTTATATTTTCCAACCATAATATCACTTTGTAAAAAGCACATAAAATAAATACAATGAAGACACCAAAAAATAGTCTGTCTTAAGATTGTTAGACAATTTTCACTGTATTATGAATAAATTCAGTTTGTATACTCAACAACAAACAGAACACAGAAGAAACAAAGGAAATAAGAGAGATTGTTTGATTACAAAAATCAAAGCAGAACATAAAATAAATAAAGAAGAATAGATTTTTATTTTGTTACAAAAACAAAATCAAAATCTAAAATAGAAAAATAATAAAACATAAAAGTAAATTAATTACTTACCTTATTAATTTGTTGAACAAATTTTTGATCGAGTCTAGTGTTTAACACTATATCCTTAAGACAGATTCGTCCTCTCCACGGTGCTTTTAGATTATAGATGTCTATCTCCCAGGATAAAATGATCAATAACGAATAATCGCAGCACTACAAATTATTCACACAACGAACATATTTTGTGTTTATACTTTTTCTCACAGAAAAATTAAATGCAGCAAAATACAGAGAGTAATTACAGAAGGAAGAACAAATTTTCTGAATGCAAAATCCAAATGAGGGTCTATCTAGTTATAGGAGAAAATGCGGCTATTCAAATTTGAATCCAACAGATATGGTAAATGTTCGAACAGTGTTAAACAGATAGAAAATCTGTTTGATTTTGAACTCAACAGGTATGAACTTGTTTGATTTGAATTTAAACATATATGGGTTTGAGTTCGGACAGATATGAATCTGCACAGAAGGTTTGAAGAGATACAAGCAAAATTTGAATTTTTCCAACCAAAATTTGAGATTTAAAACTGGACAGATTTTATTTTACTAAAAAATAAAATAAAATTCAAATGTTTTTGGCCCTAAAAGAATTAGTATTGGGCCGGACAAGCTCAACCCAACCTCACACCACACACTCGCGCCCAAGCCCAAGCCGACCGACTAGACGGATAGTGGCGGTGGCTCGCATGTGTGTTTATTTTTGGGTCCAATGGATCTAGCCCACTTTACTCATGACCTCTTCCTTCTACAAACTTGGCATGCCCCTTGGGGCCCTCCCCAAGTTGTAAACTCAAGCCTTATAAACCCGTAAAAGTTTGCCCACCAAACCAATGTAGGACAAGCTTTAACTCAAATCTTAATGGAAATTTCACCAAAACACCATTTCCATAAAGCACACTTTGGCTTAAATTTTTCATTCACCCGATGATAGTTTTGAGCAACCAAATATACTACATAAATCACAACGCGGCATACAACGCGTTACCACGTAGACCCGCAAACTTTGGCGCATGAGTCCCACCTAAAAATTAGACCAAAGTTGAGGAAAAATTCTATTTTTTCCAAAACCATTTCTAACAATAGCTTGTTCACTCAATTCACATATGACTTTTTATTAACTGGTAACACTATATAAGATGGCATCATTGTTACATTAGGGGTGGGCATTAGCCTAGTGGCCCATTTAATCCGCTCAACTCAACCTTATTTTTTTTATGGCTTGAGAATGTTATTTTAGTCCATAGAATTTAGTTTAGGCCAATATTTTTAGCCCAATGTATTAATGGACTAGGCTTATGATTTATGTTTTCAACCCAAACCGCCCACTCCGCCCCGCTATTAAATTAATTAATTAATTATATATTAAAATATATATTTTTTTGTTGGGATCTAGTCTTTGTCTTTGTTGATTTTATTGAAATTCACATTTGTGGTGATACGTGATTTAATTTATTTAAGAAATGTTTTAATTTATACACAAATTCGTTCCATTTATATTTATTTAATAAATATGATATATAATTCAATTTAATTATGAAATATTTTATTTTTTGTTTTAATATATGGCCTGATTAGTGGGATTAGGATTTATATTTATTTTTTGGACCAGACTTATAGACGCCTAATGTTAGGGTCAGGTTGGATTTGGACAAGCACAAAATCTCTTATTATATAGTGACAGCCCGGTCTAACAAATACCTACCCTTACGTTAGGTCTCGTTTGGGAACATGTTATTTTATTAACTTTTTGACTTTTTACAAAAAGATGTATAGAAAAATAGAGAGCGTGATGTGACAACTTATAATGATTTTTTGACTAAATATTTAATTCTCAAACGAGGCCTAAGTGAACGTTAGGTGCTGGTGGGGTTTGGGCTAAGACCAGCAGAAATAAGCTTTGAGCAGGCCCAGTGGGTAGGGCTGCAAACGAACCGAGCCAAGCCGAGCTTTGCTAAGCTTGAGCTCGACTCGTTTACTTATCAAGCTCGTTTATTGAGCTCGAGTTCGGCTCGATAAGGAACTGGACTCAAGCTCGGCTCGGCTCGGCTCGATAATTTTTTTTAATATTATTTATATTATTTAAATATAAATATTTAAATAAAAAATATTATTTATATTATTTAATATATAAAAAATGTATTTATATTATTATTTATATATATTTATATATTATTTAATATATAAATAATGTATTTATTATAGGAGTAGATTCTGTTCCTGCTAGTTTTTTATTTCCTAGTAGAAACATTTTTCCTGAGCTAGCCCAAAAGTATATATCAAATGAAGAGATAGCAAATACTTTTTTAGAAAATTTAGACATGGAAAATTCTAAATTGGATGACATAGAAGATTTTGAATTTGAAGAAAAAAGAGACTATTGGAACCTAGAGGATTTTTAACAAATTGTTAACCTAGAGTTAATTTTTGCAAAAATAGGAAAATTGAAGAAAAAACCAGTATACAGAATAATAGAAAATGATTTAGATGAAATAATAAGATTAGCTGAAACAACAGAAATTTTAGGTAAACAACCCATGAAATATTGGAAAGAAATAAAATTTTAGCCAGTTTAGATATAAAAAATAAAGATTATAGGATTACATCAGCACAAATAGATCATACGCTAGCAAACATAGAAGAATTTAGGACACAGATTAAGGAGTTATTAGATTTAGGAGTAATTTGACCTAGTAATAGCCCGCCATAGGAGCGCCGCATTTATGGTAAGAAATCATGTAGAAATAAAAAGAGGAAAAGCTAGAATGGTTATAAATTATAAAAGATTAAATGACAATACAGAAGATGATAAATATAATATACCAGATAAAGATCAACTCATAAACGGAATACAAACATCAAAAAATATTTAGCAAATTTGATTGCAAGTTGGGATTTTGGCAAATAAAAATGGAAAAAGAAAGTATACCATGGACAACCTTTTGTTCCCCGCAAGGACATTATGAATGACTAGTCATGCCTTTTGGACTAAAAAATACACCTTCCATATTTTCAGCGTAAGATGGATAGTATATTTAATAAATATAGTTTTATACTGGTATATATAGATGACATATTAGTATTTAGCCTAGACAAAAATAGTCACATAGATCATTTATATATAGTATTAGAAGAATTTATAAATAATGGAATAATAATTAGTAAAAGAAAAATGGTATTTAAATAAACCCATATAGAATTTTTTGGAATGGAGTTAGAAGATGGAAAAATCAGGCTACAACCTCACATAGTTAAGAAAATTTTAGATTATCCAGATAAATTAGAAGATACAAAACAACTTCAATCATTTTTAGGAATTTTAAATTATGCACGAATGTACATTCCTAACCTTAGTAAAATAATAGGACCCCTATATAGTAAGACCAAGTCCACAAGACAAAAATATTTTAACCAACAAGATATAACTCTAGTAAGAAAAATTAAAGATATTTGTAGAAAGTTACCCGATCTACAACTTCCCTTAAAATCAGAATATATAGTTGTACAAACATATGCAAGCCAATTAGGATAGAGAATAATATTATTAGCCAAACCCAGCAAATATGATAGTAAAAATAAAGAACGCATTTGTAGATATAGCTCTGGAAAATTTAAAGAAAAAGATACAACCATGAACAGCTTAGACTTCGAAATATTAGGAATAGTATATGCAATAAACAAATTTAGACTATTTTTACACAAGCCCTTTACAATTAGAACAGACTGTGAAGCTATAGTTAGATTTCATAATAAACTTAATGAGCGTAAACTTAGTACCAGAAGATTGGCAAAAATTTTAGATTGTATAGTAGGACAAGGATATAAAGTAGAATTTGAACATATTAAAGGGAGTGATAATAAATTAACAGATTGGCTAAGTAGGAAAATTTATTTAGAAAAAAAAAATAATAACCAGTTTAATTTTTGTGCAGATAATGGAGTACAACAAAACAATGAACTTTGGGGGATTTGCTCTTCCCATTTATGAAGGCAAAAACAAATTCAAACCATTAGTAGGAATCAAACTAGACCCAGTTCAACAGTGTCTTTTAGATAACCTTTGAAACAATCTTAACCACCCAGCTAAACGTTTGTCAGACTTAAACTCCCTCAGTATCTATTTTTCAAAAATCGAGAATAAACCTTTGTCTAAAAGCTTTTCTTTCAATGTAGTAGCTAAAGGAACCAAACCTGGTATTTACCATGACTAGGTAGAAGTTGAACCTTTAGTTAAAAATTTTCCCATACCTCAGTTTAAAGGATTTTATGATTTCGATTCAGCCAGTACCTATGCCCGCAGACAGATAGGAACAAGTTATTTTATTAGCCAAATAGCTGAAGATTATCTGGACACATTGAGCAAGATGCAGTCAACAACTCTTGCTACTAGGGGATTTCCAGTTAGCCAAATAACAGGAAGCAGTGGTACTAACCCTTAGCCAGATTCTCAAAACCCTCTCTAAATGTGTAGACATTGTGAAGGCCTTACTAGAAATTTCAAGAAAATTATAGATAAAGGCAAAAGGGTCAGTGAAGAGCTAGACCAGCTCCGAGACGAAAAAAACAATTAAGAGCTACCATTCGAACCCTAAACAACCCCTAAACAACCAGCTTAAAAAACTAACTCCAGAAAATGCACCTACTACATTTCCTGACCCAGAAATCAGACAACTTACCAGTGAGGAATTTGAACAATTAAGTGCTAGAATGTATTTCTTCAGGCATTCTAGCATTCAATCTTTTTGTGACAAAAGCTGAGAAATGGAAGACCTTAAACCCTATATATATACCTTAGCCAAAGATAGTAGAAATAATGAGATAGTCACTATACACCAGTTCCGTCAAGACCTCTCATTATCAAGAGTCCAATGCCCCGGAATGGCTTATCAATGGACTTATCTCTATGAGGATGAAGAACAACCCTGTTTACAAAAAGAAAGATGTATAGATAGGCCAGAATATTTTGGAAGATGTCAGTGTAATCTAGATTTCAGCATTTGCCTCTGCTAGATAAATCTAGTAACTTTTGAGCCATTGGAGATAAAAATTGAAGGCAAAACTCGTCATCTAACAGAAACCCAATTGTTAGATTACGGGTTTGTTTCTAGAATAATCTTTTCAGATCCAGACCAGACAGATAATTTTGGAAATAAACTTGCTCATTCAATACTCTATGTAATGGAAGAGCATCATCCATTTGTAGAAGTATTAGTTGATAGCAAGTTACCAGAATGGAAAGGAATAAGGTGCATTCCCGCCAAGCATAAAATGTACCTTAGAGGAACTTCAACATTTCCAGGATACCCAGGACTTCTCAATCGGAGACCTTGGCCATGCAGAAAATTTTCACTCAAAGATCAGCTTAATAAATGGAGGAAACTTGCTAATAATCCTCTATTAGCATATAATGGAAATTATGGTCATCTGGTTTGTAAAGATAGAAATCAGAAGATATACTGTAACCTAGCTATCCCAGGTTTTCCCTTTAGCAAAGAAACATTCGTTTATGAAAGTCAGTATCCCAACTATCAGCATAGCGTCTCTCATGAGTCACCCTTAGTGGGAGAATAAGATAACCAATGGAAAAATGAACCAGATAATGAGGATGATTTCTATGATCAACTCTCAGCAGCAGATCTTGGAGATATTTCAGATAGAATGTATGGGTGAAAAAAAAAAGAAAAAAAAAAAGGTGCGCACTCCATAATTAGACTATTGCAATATTTTGGAAGTATTATAATCCTAAAAGTCCTTATTTCTAGACTTAGAGTTTTTTTTTTTACTTTTTGAAATTTTGTAATCCGCCTGGAAGATTCACTCCGTCATCCAAGTATCCGTGTGTCTATATCAATTATTGGCATCTCAGAAAAAAAAAAGACAAAATTTGTAAAAGATAAGGCCTCTCTTCAACGATTAGAGAAATTCACGCCAAGAAACGACAATAACTTCTGTAAATATTTGTGTCTGTAATTATTTGCGTCTGCCAGCAGTAAGGCTTCTCCTTCACTCACTACTTTAATAAAGCAGATGACGCCTACCCTGCTTCATTAAAGAAAAGCTGCGAGAATCCTTACACGTGTCCTGTAACATATTATAGTGTCAAAATTTTATCTAAAAGAGAGGATTGAATGATGTGCGATGGGGTCCAAAGCAGTACCCGACATCATTATCCAAACCCTTTACTTGCTTTTATCTACGTAGAAAGTTTGTCAAAAATATGCATATAATTGTATGCATAGTCTTTTTCTTTATTACTTGTAGAAATTTTTGAAAAAACCTATGCCTAGGCTTGACTAAGTCTTAGACTATTAGGAAAAGTTAGAACGTAAGGCATTAAGTCTAGGTTTTGAGTTTTTGTGTTTTTGTTTTTATCCTTCTATTGTATTGTATAAATTGGCATCCATGTCAACGAAAGAAGCAATGGAAAAATTCTCTCCACTCTTCCTCGTAAAAATTTCCTCCAACTTTTGTCTAAAAATTTATAAGTGTTCAAGTCTTTTAAAACCTCAAAGTCTGTAACGTAATCTTTGTAAGTATACTACTTATTAATATGAAGTGTGAGTAGTCTCTCTTTTTCCTTAGATATTTCAAAAGGATAACCCTTCTGTTCAAAAAATCTATTTTCTTTTTGGAAAAATTAAGTTTATAGAATGTTTGCTTGCTCATTAATATTTCATACTTTGCATCTTCATAATATCTATTGTTTTCTATTTTATTATTGAGTGACCTTAACTGAAGAGCCCGTGTGAGCCGTGGTTAGGCATTTAAGAGCGAATTGTAGGCAGAAAGGGAAAAGTAAAAAATAGGAAAAAAAATATATTATGTTAAACGAGGCTTAGCTTCAAGGTAGGAGTACATGTAATGAAAGCAAACATTGCCTAAAAATAGTTTTACCAAAGAAAAAGAATTTTAGAATAAAAGGAGAGCAACCTGAGTAAAAATATCAAAGAAATGTTTTTCATAAAAGAATTTTAAAATTAAAATTTTATGCCTTTAGAAGAAGAACTTAGAATTAAAATCAGATTCAGTACTGAGCTTATACAAGAACTAGAAGATCAAAAATTAAGATATCAATTTCTGTTATCATTAACCTCTGGTAGATCTCTAGAAAATTATAGTTTGAAAACCACTCAAATAACTAGACAGATAACTATAAAACAAGAAGCCTTACAGCTAGCCGTACAACAGCTTGAAGATTTATTGGCATAACTGCAGAATTAATTAGATAATTCTCAGCCCAATTTCAAAATAGTGATAGACCGCTAACTCAACCCCCATAAAATTGGTATCAGAGCAGTGTTCGGTTTTAGGACAGTTTAAGTTAGTTTATGCATTTTGCTTATAGAAATAGAGTAGTTTTTATTTTTTGAAGCTTTTAATAATTTGAAAGTAGGATTTAATTTTGTGTATGAAAAAAGTAGAATATTTAGATTTAGAACTCAGCAATCATAACTATCGTCTTAATATAAATAAAAATAAATTTCATTGTAATTTTGAAGGTACTTTTACACGTCAGCTTCATAGTGAACATAATTCTCAGTTAAATAGCATTATAAATCATTAGATTAATTTTGCATAAAATATTAAAAATGACGTAGATAAAATTAATAATCTTTTTACTTCATCTATAGACCATCTTCGTAATATTCGCAGTATAATTAAAGATCAAGATAAAAAATTAGATTATATTCAAGACCAGTGTAGCTCAATCCTACAAAAAAGAGTAGATTTAAATTTAGAAAAATTTCCAACTAAGCTAGAAATGGAAACTCTAATATCAGTCATAAATAGCTCGAAGCAAATAGAGTTAGAATTTAATCAATTAATTGAAAAAATTCATAGTCAGATAAATCAAATAGCTAAACAAATAAAACAAATCAACCAAATGCAAGATAATTTAAAACAGAAATTAGAAATTTTTGAACAACTAATAAGATCTTAATTTATAAGTAGTGATAAAAAAGTTAATAGAGACTACCATATTATTTTAAAACAAGCAGAAGACTTTCATAATAACCTAGAAGGAATTAGTAACTATCAGGGAATAAATCAGTCAGATAAAATATCAGTAAGACAAAATAATATATAAATTTTATTTCTTATCCGATTGTGTGAAAAATTTGAAGAACACTATCAGAACAACTACACAGTTTAGAAAATTGTTTAGCTTGTTTAGAAAAAATAATACTTTAAAAAGGAAAAGGGGTAGAAGGACAAACAAACAAACCCCAATCTCAGATAAACGAAGAAGATATAGCTAAATATTTCAAAAATCTTAAATTACCAAAGAAACTTGCTTGTAGAACTTACAGAAAATAAAAATATTTAAACAGCTAATAAAAGGAAGTAGCAGCAAAAAACGTAATGAGGATGGAGATGTTAAAATGAAAGAATTTATAGACATAGAACAACAAATAGAAAAATTTAAGAAGGAAAAACTAGAAGTAATTTCAACTAAATATGTATATAAGCTAAGTAAGATTCATAAAAAACAATATCTATTTAAACACTATGGTGAACAAATGATTAGTGTAACGTATGAAGATGAAAAAATAGAGTTAAATTTAATAAATAGAGAAAGTTATAAATATGCTATAAATGAACACCTCAAAATGACTCAAGATTAATTGTGGTAGGAGTTAAGGCTTTGACTAGAGAAAATTTAAGAACTAAAGTTTTTGTATGTCTTTATGATGATAGGTTTGATGATGTAGGACAAAGTATTTTAGGCAGTTATGAATTAAATATGAATTCAAAAGGAGGAATAGTTTATTTTATACCAGATTTCCTATTACCAACTTCGACCTTTCATAAAAAGATAAAAATAAGAATAAAAAGTAGATGATACAAAATGAAAAAGGGAGAAAATAATTTATTAGTTTGCACAAGATTTTTAGGCTTAGCAGTCTCAGAAAGTAATACTCATTATAGACTTACAAATGATCAAATAGTTAAAATATTAGGCGCAAAAAGAATAAAGGCACTACCAGCTAAAAAATATAATTCTGAAGATAAACTCAGCACTAGATTAGAATTTATGAGATTTTCTAGGACAAAAGAGGTTAGCTCCTCAAGATAACTTATTATATCAAAAAGTAGATGGAAATTATGCAGTAAGATTTACTCAATATACGTATGTAGCACCAGAAAAATCTGAAGATGATGAATTTAGTAGTATAGATAGGGAAGAAAATCAAGATATTCATAGTGACATAAATCAGCTTTATGTAATGACAGAAGAAAAAACAATATCACAAAATAAGATATATAATATTGATGAGATAGATTTAGAAAATTTTACCCTAAGCAATATGAATAAAAATTAGATACTAGATACTGTGAATATATAGCTAGAGGAGATACCCATGATGAAGCAGTGTCATTTTAAGACCAAGAATTTCATACTGAATATGTAGATGATATTATAGAAGATAAAATATATCCTAGCAAAATATTTAAAATACCAAAACAATCTAACTTAGAAGACACTTTTTATACAAATACACAAACAACAGAAAGCACAGGAATTAGTAACCTACAACATACGGTAGAAGATCTAGTAGAACCAATGCATTATGCAATAGGAGGAAGAAGACCATTAACCAATACAGGACGTAGTAAAGCAAATCCAAATAAAAGTTATAGATTTCATAAAAAACGTAGACAACCAGATATGAGTATACAATTACAGCTAGCAAATAACCAAGGAACCCTTTTAGACCTAGTTAGATTCGATCCTCAAATATGGTAAGAAGTAATAGAAAAATGGGAAAATGATGCGGTAAAGGCATGGATGAATAATCCCTTTGACTCAATCGACATGTGGGAATATATGGAAACACTTTTAGGAGATTCAACTTTTAGTATATATTTAACTTTTAAAGGAAAATACGAGGAGACCATTAGACAACTTAAAGGACAAGGAGATAATTCATGAAATTTTACTAGTTTTATAAAAGAAATGCTTATAGGATATGACCCTTCTAGAAGAAATGATTATACTCAAAGCATAGCATTAACCGAGTTAGATCAGAAAACGTTAGGAAGTTTGAAATATGTTGTACCTTTTAGCAAAGAATATTTAGCCATAGCAGTTAGAATTGAAAAAAGTTTTGACGAAGAAATAGGAAATAAATACTTTAGGAAATTACCTGGAGAATTAGGAAGAGAGATAAAAAATAAATGGTCGATTTATTATGCAAACTTACCAGCAAAAATAGCATCAGGAGAAGTAAGCATAAGGGGAGCTTTAGGAATAAGACCTAGAATAGTTTTTACATTCCATAGACTTAGAGAAAAATGTATAGAAGTTAAAATACAGAAAGATTTGAAAAAACAAAACTATGGTTTCTGTAGCAGCATAATATATACTCCTCAGCAATATGAAGATAATTATAATACGAAAAAATATAAAAAATATGGAAAATATAAAAAGAAAAAATATAGGAAGAAAAATTATAGAAAACCATGGAAAAACAAAAATTCATTAGAAAGAGTAGAACTTTTAATAGGATAAATTATAAGCGACTACCTAAAGAAGATAAAAGAAAACAGAGATATGTTAGAAAGCCTAATAGTAAAAAATGCAGTTGTTTCATATGTGGAGAACCCAATCATTTTGCAAAAACCTGCCCAAAAAGACAAATGCCTAATATTAATAAACAGATAGAAAGACTATATATTATAGAAGATTTAGAAGAAGATATAGTTAGCATAAACAGTGATGATTCAAAAGTCTACAACATAATTAGTGATTATGAATTTCAAATAGAAGTCATAAATTCATATAATAATTCAGAAAGTGACACAGACGTAGATAATCTTTTAGGACAACTTAACCACGAAATCGGAATACCCTCTTCCCATGACAATTTCTTTATGATGGAATGCAATGCAGATACTGAAATGTTAGCATAATTTTCAAATAAGATTAGGATTTGATACCACTAGATGCAGTTATTGTAATTGGTTTCCGGTTAAAAATAAGAGAGCTCAGTGTTTATTATGTAGTATAACCTATTGTATAGTTTGTCTAGAAAAATTTAACATGACACACAAGATAATATTAGGAAATTACAACAAGATGCCAGGAGATCATAGTATAGAAAGCAGAGAATTACATCTAACAGTTAGAGAATTAGAAATAAAAGTAAGAGAACTTAAGTTGCAAATACGAGAGGTAGAAACTAAGGCTAATTTTGACATAAAATGTTTAGAAGCAGAAAATAAACAACTTAAATAACAGTTAGAACAATTTCTAACTAAATATCCCTTAAAAGATAAATTGGTTGAAGCACCTTTTATATATTATTTAATATATAAATAATATATTTATTATATAATTTAGATAAAGATAAACGAGCCGAGCTTGACTCGTTTAAACGAGCCTAATATTCGACCTCAAACTCGACTTGTTTAAACAAGTCAAGCCCTTAATGTGCTGAGCCGAAATCATTCATGAATAGTTTGATTCATTTGCAGCCCTACCATTGGGCCAGTTTCACAAGCCCAACTCAACCCATACCAAATTGGGCTTGACCCATGACAAACAAGACCCAAGAACCAGACCAAAAGCGCACCTATCCAGAAACCCGTTTTCACTTCATCGTCTCCCTCTCTATCTCTCACTCGCTTTCTTCAATCCGAATTTAGGGTTTTACCGATCAATCCCCAAATCAATCCCCAAATCACCATTGTTATGGATTGTTTTCACAGGCACCAATTTCAAGTACAAGAATAGTATTCGTTGACAAAACATGGACAGTGACGAAGAAGATTACGTGTTCTTCGGAACGCCGATTGAGCGAGAAGAAGAGATCACCAGCCGCAAGAAGAAATCAGTCGCTGAGGCTTCTGGTAATCTGCGAACCCTTGTCCCATGGAAGCAAGAGGTAATTTATCCATTTTCAGAGCAATATTATATATTAAAACTTTTCAATTGAGCAAGGTTGTTTTGTTTTCTCAGTTTTTGGATATTGAGAAATAATTCAAAACCCTGATTTTTCATTAGTTTGATACATGTTATGAACTGGGAAGACTTGATTGGTTTTTTCATTAATGTCTTCATTTCATAGTTTGCTGAATCTCAGAGAAAATGTGTTGGGGAGTGTTTGGGCATTTATGGGATTTTGGCATGTTTATACATATAACTTCTTCTTAAAATTTGAAGGAGCTATTCAATTTTTGTGTGATGCCAAACATGCCCGTTAAATGGGATACAAATAATTGGATTTTTATTGTAAATTTGAAGGGGAAGTTGGGAAGTACCAGGTTGCTATGTTATATATGCCAAAACTAATGTCTGAGAAATAAAATTTGGTCTTGTGTTTCATAGTTTACAAATTCAATATACAATAAGGGGAAAACAACAACGACAACAACAACAAACAAAATATAAAGCTATAATTAAAAATGAACTAGTTCCAACAAAGTATTACTTAACTATTATTGCATCTTTAGCTACGAAGTTACTGATTAAGCTTATTAGATCCTTTTTAATGGATAACATAACTAATTCATTCAATCTTGTGACATGGTTGATCAAAGGTAGAATTTGATCAACTTCAACTTTGAAAAACTATTTTCTTCATGGGTAACTGTAACTGTTATAGTCAACAATATTATATAAATTATCCAAGCATTTGGGAAACCATTCATCCATTAATTTTAAATAATTCACTATTTTGATTGGTTTTTTTGTGTCTACTATCGAGGCCTGATTTTTGAGGGCCCAAAGTGGAGGCTTTGCTTGCCTTTCCTCAAGGTTGGCTCGCACGCACACGCATAACCACATGTGAAGCCTCATTTGTCTTCAACCTCCATTTGAATGCATTAGCATCAAACTAGAGAGCATTACTGCAACTAATCTGTGCATAACCCTGCTCCCCTCTCTCCCCATAGGATGTCAAAATGCACCAGCCAAGAAATGACACTCCACAATCAATGCAGACAAAACTTTTGCCTTAAAGCTTTAGGCATATTAAAAATACTTATTTTTCAGGTCAGAGATGAAGAAGGGAGAAGAAGATTCCATGGAGCATTTACTGGAGGTTTTTCTGCTGGTTACTACAATACTGTGGGTTCCAAAGAGGGTATGACTTTAGCTCATGTTGGATTAAGGTTACCATGCTTGATTTTAAATTTTTTGGGAGTGGTGTTTTGTTTAACCATCCAAAAAAATGTGTGCAGGATGGACTCCACAGACATTTACATCATCTCGGAAGAATAGAGCTGAAATCAAACAACAAAGTATTCTTAACTTCTTGGATGACGATGAGAAAGTGGTATGTTCTCTTGTATTGTTCTGCCTCTCTTGATATATTTTTTTGGTTATTATCTTCACAACTACAATTCTTCTGCTTCGCCTTTTATTTACTTCCAAGTGTTGTCACATGGATGTTGACACTTGAAGTATTGTTTTTCCTTCATTACAACATATAATGAATTGCAACACGTGGAAACAACTATTAAAATATGAATATCCCTACAATTTAAGCTTTACGTATATTATTTCAGCAATAGGGATATTCATATTTTAATAGTTGGGTGATGGTTACGGTTGATCCAGATGTGTTGGCTTTTATTAATTTTGTAGAGGATTTGATTAATTAGTCTTTGGCTGTTAGAGGCTTGCTTTTTGTGTTCTTTGTATCGTCTTGATGCTTCTCTAATAAAATTCATTTATTTATCCAAAAAAAAAATAAAATTCCCATTGCTTTTGACAAGGCATATTGGACCACAGCATTTGCATTTTTTTTTTTTGTTGGCCATTTAGATGTTTTGTTTTTCAATACATGGCCTTTGGAGCATTTGTACGCTAAGTTTTTCAGGGAAAAAGATTAGGTAAAAAATGCACCCACTACAAGGGGATTATTATCATGTTGACTGTTTTGGTGGCTGGACTTGACCTTGTTTCGACTTCTTTCTTTCCTTTTTGCTTGCTGTCGATTACCGCTTCTCGTGCTGCTGTTCTTTTCCTCCCTTCGAAATAAAGTTTCCACTTCTTATCCAAAAAAAAAAAAAAAGGAGAAGCAAAAGCTCTCTTGTCATACATTTGACATGGTCATCTCTTGACTTTTACAACAGATACAGTAATTTGCAATGTGGAATTTACATTGTTTAATACGTTAATCTAATGATAAGATATTCATTCAAGTTTTGGTAATTTTCTATCTTTTTCTTACATTTTTAGGATTTGGAAGGCCAATCATTGGGAACATCTATGCAGTTTGATACATTTGGATTTACAGCGGCTGAACTTGCTCGCAAACAAGCTGAGAAGGAACAGCAGCAGAGGTTTTCTATAGTGCTTATCATTCATCTTATTGATCTATGATAATTAAGAAGTACAGAAGTTGGGTTTTTTCTTATCAATTATTCATTTTCAATCACATTGCCAGTAAGTCCTGGGTTTAACTGTTTTATGTTTTTGTACAACTGGTTAATGTGGTAGTTATTAAAGTTTGCACCTGTTAGTCGATTGTGGGTTCTCTAAGTTGATTCCTTTTTCCCTTCTCTTCCCCCAACATTTTCATGGAATTTAGGTTTGTTAAGTTTCTTTTTTCCTTTTTGTATTTATTTATGTTATTTTGTATACACCAGTCATTTTATGCCATGAGTAATGCTCTAGTTTTCTTTCCACGTCTCCGTCTGTTATTTGCTTACAGATGTTATCATTTATTTTTGTATTTACTTTTGGATAGGAGAAAACACCATCTTTCTTGCATCTACTTGCCTTGAATGAGTTGTTTCATGTTTCATGTTTATTGTTTATTTGTCTGCCCTGTCTTGATTTTAGTAAATGGTTGTACATATTTATCTTGCTCATGAATGTTTTGGGCCAATTGTAGGGCCTTGTTTCCTTTTGTCTCTATATAATTTAGTTATTGAGTTTTGAGTTTGCTTTTTCATTTTGTTTTCACTCATTGGCAGTCATGAAATTTATAATGAATTATTTTACTCTTCTGTCTCATGCATTGCAGGCCTTCAATTATTCCTGGACCAGCTCCTGATGAAATAGTTCTTCCAGCAACAGATTCCATTGGTGAGTTCACTTAGTACTGTAGAGCTATGTTTGCATTTAAACCGGTTATTGCATCTCTCAGTGCCTTTGTTTCCTTGTTGATCAGGTGTAAAGTTGCTGCTGAAGATGGGATGGCGACATGGTCATGCAATAAAGGATTTGCGGACTAATTCATTGTATGGTATGTTTTGTCCTACCAAATGATCTTATCCTACCATTAATCATGTGCAATCTATGATGGATCCCCTTCACCTCGGCCATCTTCCAATCTTTTAACCCTCTATGTAACACAATATTCTAAAACAATTATTGTCCCTCCCTATGCAAATATTTATGAATTGTGTCCCTATTAGCTGCAACTAGGTAATATTATACTTAACTAGGTAACATGAATTGTTCATTTGCTTAGGTAATAGTAAACTATACTTCTTAAGTACTAATTCGTTTGCTTAGGGTAACATACACCCCCATTTTACTTCTCTTCATTGTACTTATTCAATAGTTTTTCAAATTTTTTTGGTTCTTTTATTTACTTCTCTTCGATGAGCATGTCTTTCTTCAATTAGCTGGGTTCCATTTTGACAAATTTTTTTTTTCCTCATTGTGGTTGTTTTAATACAGATGCTCGTAGAGAAGCTAGAAAAGCTTTTCTGGCATTTTCATCTGATGATGCAGCGGCACAGCTTGCTGGCTCTGGGCCTGTTAAGGGTGACCTTGAAAATATTATGGAGTTACCTACTGATAATGATGATCAGTTTCCACAGAGCACACCGGTAGGCAGACTTTCTTGTCAATCATATGATCTGAGTCAGTAATATTTAGATTGCATGTCTTTATGATTGTTGTCACTTCATTTGGTGCTACTATTTAGAACTCTATTATTTCTAAAATGCTTTCAAAATTCTCTCATATTTTATTATATTCTAAACTTCATAGGACTCTGATTTGTGGTTTATCCTAATTTTTCGATCTCTTGAGACTTAAATTTTGTAAGCAATCTCAATGTTAAGAGATTGATAAACCTGCTCCCTTCCTCCTCTCCGTGATGATGTGTATATTTATGAGATGACATATGTTGGAGCATAAACAGAAATTGTATTTTCTCTTGACAAGTGTCATAGTATTTACAATATCTTGGTCTTTCTTTACAATACTAGTGGCTACTCTTTTGTGTTCCCTAAGATGCTTTTCCTCAAGTGTAAATTGAAGGAAAAATCAAAAGAGTGCACCAACGCCATAGACAAAAATCTTCAACTCTTTGGTCAGAGTGTAAGCCATCCTCTTGAACAATGTCTTACATCAATCATAGAAGAAAACATCAAAATCCAGTTCACAATGTTCCCATAGTCCTAATAATTAGAGCATTTAGTTTTGCTTAAATCAAAATTTTCCCAAAATAAAAATCTTAAACCCTGTATTATACAAATTGAATGTTAAATCAAAAAGAACAAGCATCATACATGTGGAAATAATAATAATTTTTTTAACCATGGGGTAAAACATTGACCAAACTATTTTTAAACAATCATATTAATCATTGTTTTAACTAGTCTTATGGGGTCAGCTTACACCACATGTTCACATGAGGCACCATGCCTATTCTCAATTTGATCTTTACAAACCCTCTTATATCAGGGATGATGGTTTCTGGCTGATATTTTAGGACATGACTATGTATGAAAGTCATCTGCTAAATAGAATGGGAGGTGAGAGGGTGTCTCAGGTATTGGAGGTCGTACCTTAAACTTCGGAGAGGTTCTTGTCAGAGCTTGAACACCTTTATCTACTTGCCCAAGGGATAAACAAAAAGATAATGTAAAATAAGTTCTTAGCTGATTCTGTATCTCAACGATTATTTATCTAAATATTAGTACCCTCTCTTTTCTTCTTGGCTAATTGATTTAGTTACGTACTGCTTTGAGTGAATGTCTTGTATGATTTGTTATGGTAGCTGAGGAAGAAGCCATATATTTTTTCTTTTTGGTTAGGTTTATGTACTCAACCCGAAGCAGGACTTGCATGGTTTAGGCTATGATCCTTTCAAGCATGCTCCCGAATTTAGGGGTATGTAGCTTCCTGAAGTAAAACAACAGTTTACTAATTTAGGGTCGACAACTCCAATGCAGCTTGACCTTTTGTTTTATTTGCAGAGAAGAAAAGATCACGCTTAATTGATAATAAGGAGTTGGGGCATAGGAAACCTTCCTTTATGAAAGACAGTCTTTTTGCTTCAAGATGTAAGATATGCTACCTTGAATTATCCGCTTTACATGTCCTGTTTTCTTTTTAAATGTCTCAGTTCTCCTCTCTTCCATTGCATTATGCTCTTGCTTGGAATGGTTACCTTTCCATATGCTTGAATGTATCAGCACGAAAGGTTGCTTCTGGTTTTGGCATTGGTGCACTTGAAGAACTTGATGCTGAAGATGAGGATGTATATGCATCTGGTAAGTATTACTCAATCCAACACTGGCTTATTGAGTCATCCTCATCCATCATGCTAGTAATATTTGCACTTCATATAGGTTACAGACTTCTATTTATAAAAAGAGGCTTACAAACTTCTATAAAAATGAGGGTTACCTGTAGAATGCTTTGTGGAAGAACTGTGTTGGTGGCTTGGTGCAGTAGATTGAAGAAATAATGAGTGGCTTTTTTCATATTTTTGCTTTACTGTATAATCCTTGATATCTTGTCACATCACGAATAAACTTTTGAAAATATTAGCTAGTTTACCTGGTATCCAATTGCCTATCTTTCTCTCTTCATTTTCTTTAGGCTACGATTTACGTAGGCTTTACTGGTGATTATGACTTGAACTGGGGTTCAAGGCCACCAATGTTTACTATCAAGATTCCCCCCCCCCCCCCCCCCCCCACCCCCAAAAAAAAAAAAAAAAAAAACACATGCGCACACGCCAAAATGAAAAAAGAAAAAAAGATACTCATAAAATTTGTCAGTTCTCTTTCACTGCTCTGCAAGGGCTTTGTAACGCTTGTGCACAAGGTCTTGTACTGAAACTGAACTTGCTACTTGATCCCATTATGCATATTTATTTGGAGAATTTTAAACAGTTATGCTTTGTATGCATGAATATTTCCTCCCATGAGTGGCGATGTCTAGTCTCCTATGGTATCTAAACTGAACTAATTGATTGGTTATGTTTAGCTGTTGAGCCCATAGGCCCTACATTAGAACCTTTAATAACTGGACACATAATGCCTTCCACCCTATACCTTCCTCCCTATGCCCCCAAGTACATTAATTAATTGTTGTTTCTTTTTCCCCCCTCTTATTTTGGGGCGGGGTGGACAATAAGAGTTGAATAATTAAACCTCCATCCCGCCCTTTAAAATGCCATTTTGCAACAATGCCCTTGGCTAAATTTTGTGTGAATGATATAGTTACTTCGAATTGAAACTTTTGGTCAGGTTATGACTTTGAAGAAACTTATGTCCAAGAAATTGAAGAGCCTTCAAAACTCAGCCTGGACAATAAGAAAAAGTTGACTGAAAAAGAACAGGGTGTTCTTCCTGGTTTTAAAGTGGCATCAAATTCTGACTACCAATTAGAAAGGTACTTATTTGTACCAGCTTCTTAATGTATTTAAGTTGAAACTCCTTCATTTGTTAGTTACTTTTCAAAATGTCACTATCTAGCTTCACATTCTATTGACATAATTATTTGTATATTGGAATGCAAGAAATACTATATGAACAATACTTGTTTATCCATGCACTGTGTTACAATTTTGGCAACTTATAAACAGGGAGGGAGGGGGAGAGAGAGCACGGAAGCACGAATATGGCAATACGACAAAACTTTTAAAAGTAGGATACGGGTATGGTTAGGAAACGTTTGTAAAAAAATTATTTTTTAAATTATTAGCAGTGAGTTATACATAAGCTCAAGAATGTTGAGAAACTATACTATAATTTTATAATGCAAAATGGTAGTCTTTAAGAATTAGGAATTAATTTAAGTCATTAGCTAGTTTATTTCTTAAATTTCAATAGGTCTTACAAATATTTTGTTTCAAATATCAAGTTCAATATGTTTATATCACAATAGCAGAACGATCTATATGAAT
>CM069906.1:82463679-82557435 GCA_036172215.1 Camellia granthamiana | reverse complement strand
GGCATAATTGTAATAAGTGTGCGTGCGTGTGACGTATGTCTTCCAACCCCACGTTTTTCTCTCCCTTTTATTTACCCGCTTATGATGGTTAGATTAGGGCATGTTTCAATTAGCATACAGTATGATAGCATGTTGCATTCATTCATTTTGTTTTGCATGCACCGGGCTCGGCGCACCATACTAACTGCATTTGTATTTCAATTCCAAGTTGAATACATGTTAACTGTTGCATCTCATATGCCATGTTTAGGATAGCCGAGCCTGCTATAGTTGCATTTTTGCATGTGTTACATTAGGCATTTCTGTATAGTTAGGATCATGCATGATTTCTAATCGGTTTCTGTTTTGGCTTGGAGTACTCGGTGAGTTTTTATGCTTTAGCATCCTTGCATGTGTGTGAGTGACTGTCATGAATAGCATGCTTACCATGAGGCTATGTGCTTATGTGATATATCTGCCTGAATGCCTGTGGGTGAAGGTTGGGTTATTTGAATTGGAATAATGCATTGACTGTGAGTTTTAAGCCCACTAGATAGTGGCAAAATCATTGTTTTCTAAAGCCCACCCGAGGGTGGCAAATCCACGTCTTAGCCTACTTGTGAGTAGCACCATCAAACCATTTTCAAAAACAAACATGAAATGTTTTGTTCCAATTCAGGCGATCCAGTCTATACTTGTATGCTGTGCGCATCACGTAGTAATCCTAGGCTAATAACCGGAATAAGAACACATAACGTTTTCAAAACAAGATATCATGGTTAGTAGAGGCCGATCTTTGATCGGGCGAGCGGGGGTGCTCACGAAGTGACCTTCCCCAATCGTACCCAAGTTCCCGAGCCGAGGCAACTTTGGTGATGACGGACACGTGGCCTTAGGCAACGAGTCAGGGTTTCCTAAATTTCCCAAAAATAAAATATTTAGTTGGCGACTCTGTATCTGGCAAAGCAGTCCATGTTTGGCATTTCTTTCAAAAATCTGTTTTCTCAAAACGATTTGCCAGATTTGGACTCTTTGGTTCAAGATTAAGAACCGTGACACGAAATCGAATCCGAACTGTGGCGAGGTCCCTCGCGGGCTTGTTACAGCCAGTAACACACAGAAAGAAAAGGTTGGGGACGACGCTCCCGCTGGGAGTGACAGGCCTATTGACCTTGACATTGAAGGAGACAACCACAACAGAGAAGCCCGCGACCAGGGGCTCAGAGGAAAAAGCATCGGCCAGGAGGGCGACACTTCAAAGAAGCCAGACCAGGACAGATACTACAACGAAGATAACCTCCAGGTATGGAGGGATAGGTGCCTGCGGAGAGATGAGGAAGTGAAAGAACTGGCGGACAAATTGGCAGACCTACAGTCGGTTGTCAACTTCATGATGCAAAACAATGTCATGCAGCCACCCTTCCCACTGCATGACACACCAGTCCCAGCAGCCAACACCCAGAAGGGGGGACAGATCCCTTTAGCACCTTGGCACGCCAGGAGTGGAAGACACTCCCACCAGACCTCCAGGGGGGTCGGACGGGAAGAGCCGAGAAAAGAGAGGTCCCAGAGGACGTATCATACAAAGGATCAGGAGCGCAAAGAACATCGGCGTATTCAAGGGCAGGTGCTCTGCTTTGACACAACCCACGGAGAAAGATCAAAACGGGCCCATCACAAGGCCGAGAGTAGTATACCGAAGAGACTGAAGTCCATAGATAGCCGGGCTCCAGGGAGGAGTAAAGAAGACTTGAGAAACTACCTCAAGAGGAAGGAACAGAACGCTGAAGCCGAGGTAACCTCACCCGTGAAGCCGAGGACACCGTTCTCGGTAGAATTGGACAAATTTGAAGCACCAAAAAGATTCAGTATGCCAAGGTTTCAAATATATGATGGTAAGTCGGACCCTAACTTCCACGTTGGATTATTTTTGAACTCAATGGCACTATACAGCGGAAACGAGCCATTACTCTGCAAAGTGTTCCCCTCGTCCTTTGGGGAAATTGCATCAGATTGGTTCCATAAACTGCCGAAGGGAAGCGGAAAGACATGGGAAGGCCTGGCCGAGATGTTTGTGGCCAGGTTCATAACAAACAAGCTACAGCCATTAAGGGTGGATACACTAATGGCTCTAAAGATCAGCCAGGATGAAGGCCTTAGGGCCTATGCAAAAAGATACTACGAGGTGTTCAATCGAATACCCGAGTGCAACCATGAAGTGGCGGTTGTATCCTTCAAGAACGGCCTGAAAGATAACTGTTCGCTGCGAAAATCTTTGGCAAAGACATTACCAAAGAGCATGGAAGAACTCATGGCAAGGATCGAAAAGTATGCCCGAGCCGAGGAGGATACATCGGCCCACAAGGAAGTCAAACAGGAAAAAGGGAACGGCTCGCCGAAGCGAGGCCGAAGTAACAACGGATTCAGCAAAACATAGATAGAGTTGAAGGCCAAACAGGCAGTGACCACCGTGTTCCAAATTCCAATTCAAAAAGTCTTGGGAAAAATTTGGAACCAGCCCTATTTCAGAACGCCAGCAAGGGAACCGGGAGAATTAATGGGAAGAAACATGGACAGACATTGTGCTTATCACAATGAAAACGGACATACAACACAGGGCTGCAGAGCCCTAAAAGCACACTTGGAAGATCTGGTAAGGCAAGGCCACCTGAGAGACCTTATCGATGAAGCCAGAACAAGAGAAGAATAGGCAAGACTGCCTCAGGCTCCAGCAGCTCCACCACCTCCGCAACCTCGGGCAGAAGGATCTCGGATAGTTAATGTGATCCACTCAAAAGTTAACGAGAATGAAGTCAGAGGAGAGACTCAAAGGGTAAGGCATCTGCAGCATGTCTGCCAAGTCGGAGAAAAAAGACATCGGCCAGCGGAGTACCAAGGACCAATGATAGCCTTCACCGAAGCTGACATAGAGATGGTACATCACCCACATAATGATGCCTTGGTAGTATCCCTTCAAGTTGGGGAGTGCCAAGTAAAACGCATCCTAATAGATCAAGGCAGCTCTTGTGACATCATGTATGTTAGATGTTACAAGGAGCTAGGCCTTCACCCAGACGACATGGAGCAATCGAATGGCCCGATGGTCGGCTTCAATGGAACGCCGACGTGGCCACTGGGCGCTACAAACTTGGAAGTACAGGCCGGCACTAAGAAAATCAGGACAGAATTCATCGTGATTGATACGCCTTCTCCTTATAACATCATATTGGGAAGGCCATGGTTACATGCAATGGGGGCAGTTCCCTCAACGTTGCATCAACTATTGCGGTTCCCAACAGAACATGGGATTGAAGAAGTCCGAGGAGATCAGCTACAAGCAAAAAATTGCTCCATGGCAGCAATGAAAACAACCTGCAGCATACAAGAACCAGGGAAGGCGGAGATTGAAGATGAGGACATTGAAGTCCTAGATGATGTCGGCAAGGAGCCGGCCGAGAAGAGCGAGGAAACACTGAAGAAAATCCTCGTCTAGGAAGGCGACGAAGAGCGCTTCTTTCTTCTCGGTTCAGGGTTAGCCGAAGAAGAAGAGAAAGAACTGGAAGCTTTTTTAAGAATAAACATAGAGGTGTTCGCCTGGACACCTTATGAAATGCCTGGCATTGACCCCAAGGTCACATGTCACAAACTGAACGTCGACAGGTCGGCAAAACCTGTAATACAACGAGCTAGAAGACCGACGTTGATGCACGTCGAAGCAGTGGAAGAAGAAGTAGACAGACTTTTGGAAGCCAGGGCCATCAGAGAAGTCAATTATCCAATGTGGCTATCAAACACTGTGGTGGTAAAAAAGAAAAACGGTAAATGGAAGGTTTGCGTAGATTTTTACAAGCTTGAATAAAGCCTGTCCCAAAGACAGCTTTCCTCTACCCAAGATTGACCAACTGGTAGATGCCACATCTGGACATGGAAGAATGAGCTTCCTGGACGCTTATAGGGGGTACCACCAGATAGCCATGTACCCCCCAGATGAGGAGAAGACGGCGTTTATCACCCCAAAAGGCCTGTACTGTTACAGAGTGATGCCTTTTGGGCTGAAAAACGCAGGAGCAACCTACCAGAGGCTGGTAACCAAAATGTTCAAACACTTGATTGGCCAAACGGTAGAAGTCTACATCGATGACATGGTTGTGAAGACCAAGGAGCCAAAGAGTCACCTTGCCGACCTAAAAGAGGTATTCGAAATCCTCAAAACATATCGGCTCTGACTCAACGCATCAAAGTGCGCGTTTGGAGTTGGATCTGGGAAATTCCTGGGGTACTTGGTAACAAGAAAGGGAATAGAGGCCAGCCCAGATCAGATCAAGGCCATCCTAGATCTACAGAGTCCAACGTCGGCAAAACAGGTACAAATGCTTACTGGAAGGGCCGCAGCCCTAAACAGGTTCATAAGCCGAAGCTCAAACAAATGTAAACCCTTCTTCAACCTGGTGAAAAAAACCGCAGACTTCCTGTGGACTGAAGAATGTGAGGCCGCTTTGGCCGACCTAAAGAAATATTTGACCATGGCTCCAGTCCTCTCAACACCTGAACCTGGGGAGGAGTTGTTTTTGTACTTAGCCGTATCAGAACACGCAGTAAGCACAGTACTAATCCGAGAAGAGCAAGGAGAACAGAAGGCTGTCTATTATGTAAGTAAAACCTTGGCCAACGCTGAAACAAGATATCTACCACTGGAGAAATTAATGCTGGCCTTAGTAATGGCCTCAAAGAAGTTAAACCATTACTTCCAGGCGCACAAGATTGTGGTACTAACAGAACACCCACTGAAGTCCTTGTTGCAACAAGGAGACTTAACCGGAAGAATAGCAAGATGGGCAGTGGCCTTGGGCCAGTATGACCTGGAATTCAAGCCAAGAACAGCAATTAAAGGCCAAGTTTTGGCCGACTTCGTGGCGGAATTCACACCTGAATCCATCGAACATCGGGCTTCGTTGAGCCGAGATGAACATGGCCCCAGCAAGCAAGGAGAATCCCAGCCCAAGGCAAGGGAGCAAAAGAAGGAAAAACTCAGACCCTGCAGCATCTACATCGACGACTCATTCAGACTATTTGTCGATGAAAGTTCAAACCGGCAAGGAGCAGGAGCAGGAGTACTGCTGATATCACCAGATGGGGAAATAATAGAACAGTCCATCCATTTGGGGTTCAAGGCCTCAAACAATGAAGCAAAATACGAAGCATTAATTGCAGGACTAAAGCTAGCAGCAGCAGCAGAAGCAGATGAGGTAATAGTTTTTTGTGATTCACAGTTAATTGTTAACCAGTCAACAAGAGAATTTGCAGCCAGAGACGAGAGGATGTCGGCATATGCAAAAGAGGTCATCAGATTGAAGGTCATCAGATTGGCCGAACTATTTCAGAACTGCCGACTTCTTCAAGTAAGCCGAGATGATAACAGCCACGCCGACGCGTTGGCCAACCTGGCAAGTTCAATGCAGACTGGAAAAACAAGAACAATTATGACTGACTATATGTCGGGCCCGAGCATAGAACCACAGAACACAAAGCAGGAAGCAATGTGTGTGGACATGGGGCCAAGCTAGATGGATGCAATTGTTGCATATCTGAAGGAAGGAAAGCTGCCAGAAGACCGCAAAGAGCCACACAAAGTCAGATTGAAGTCGGCAAGATTCATCCTGACCAAGGACGGACATCTCTACAGAAGGTCCTTCACTGGACCCCTTTTAAGGTGCGTACACCCTTTTCAGGTTGAAGATTTTTTATATGAAATTCATGAAGAAATTTGCGGAAGCCATGCTGGGGGCAGGTCACTAGCCCATAGGGCCATTACCCAGGGGTATTGGTGGCCCTACATGCAAAAAGATGCAGAAGCATACGTGAAGAAGTGCGAACAATGCCAAAGGTTTGCACCTTTGATTCATCAGCCAGCTGCCGACCTGAATCCAGTATCCAGCCCCTGGCCGTTTGCCCAATGGGGCATGGATCTGGTTGGACAACTTCCCCAAGCAACTAGGCAGAGGAAATACTTACTGGTAGTAACGGATTACTTCACAAAGTGGATAGAGGCAGAACCTCTTGCCAAAATCCGAGATGTGGACGTCAAGAACTTCATATGGAAAAACATTATCACCAGGTTTGGCATTCCAAGAGCCATCGTTGCCGACAACGGAACGCAGTTTGACAGCAAACTCATCAAAAACTTCTGTGCAAAATTCAAGATCAAGAATTACTTTTCAACACCAAGTTTTCCCCAAAGCAATGGGCAAGCAGAAGCATTCAACAAAGTAATTTTGGATGGAATAAAGAAAAGACTACAGGCAGCAAAAGGGAAGTGGGTAGACGAATTGCCCAACGTGCTTTGGGCATATCGGACTACGCCGAGAAGATCAACAGGGGAATCCCCCTTTGCCATGGCTTATGGCACAGAAGCAGTCATTCCACTGGAAGTCGGCATCCCAGGGATCTGAACCTAGGGAGTTGAGAATAGGACTAATGATATACTCTTAGCCCGAGATCTGGATCTTTTGGAAGAACGAAGAGAGAAGGCTGCAATTCAGCTTGCAGTATACCAGCAACAGCTCGCTAGAACCTACAACAAGAAGGTCAATCCAAGAGATTTTCAAGTCGGCGACTTACTCTTGAGGAAAGTCGTCGGCAACAAGAAGGATCCCAGAGAGGGCAAGCTTGGCCCAAACTGGGAAGGACCCTACAGAATTACTTCGGTATTAGGCAATGGAGCTTATCGGCTTGAAGACAATGAGGGCAAAGCATTACCAAGACCTTGGAACACTTGTAATTTGAAATTTTTCTATCATTAGATGTTCACTATTTTTGGCCGATGTCATCAATAAAATCTTTTCAGAATTCTTCAAACGCATATGATTGTTAAACATATTGTTTCTGGAAGACATGAATAATGAGAACCCAAGTGGAACTTAGGTTCACATTGGGGGCTGAGAGAAGTCAAAGATACAAAGTTTACCACTTGTTGAAATTTGTAGCAATTTACAAGTTGGTCAAACCGATACAAAGTTTACCACTTGTTGAAATTTGTAGCAATTTACAAGTGGAGCCGACATTACTGTTTCTCTTCGCTTGTTGAAATTTGTAGCAATTTACAAAGTGAAGCCGATGTTATTACTTACAAACTTATGGCAACCTACTGGTTGGCTAAAACAAAAAAGATGCTTAACACTTGTTGAAATTTGTAGCAATTTACAAGTTGAAGTTAAGCCGACGTATGATCATTTGTTGAAATTTGTAGCAATTTACAAGTAGATTATTAATTAGCACTTGTTATAACTTGAGAAAAGTTTACTATATATGTTAGTCCTTGTTGAAATTTGTAGCAATTTACAAGTAGGATAAAGTGAAACCATTGCCTACACATTTGTTACAACTTAAGAAAAATCTGCAAAATTTACATTAAAAAGTATTTGTTTTATACCTGTTGGAATTTATGAAAAGTTTGCAGGTCAGTATCTTGCCGAAGTAAAACTTGCAGTTATTATACCCGAGGTACGTAACCCAGAGAAGATTGTGCAAAGGAAGAATCATGCAAATCATGCAAAATATTCTAAGTGTAGAAACCATACAGAAGCAGTGAAGAGAAATTAAAGACTAAAGCATTCAGAGAAAAACAGTTGCAGTTGTATTTAATGAAGGCACTATGGCCTAGCAGAAGTAAATTGTTCACAAGTAACAAAGAAAGGCACATCGGCCATAAGAAAAAGCTCACATAGTCCAGCAAATAAAAAAAAGTACAAAAAAAAAAAAAAAAAAGAGAGAAAAGAGTACAAAAGACGTTCAAGATTCTTCAACATCAACAGATGGTTGGGCTGGGACCTCGGAGGACTCTGGGAGATCCACCTCGGTATCTTTTCCCGCAACCTCGGCGTATTTTTCTGCCGCAATCTCGGCGTCAATTTCTGCGACTGTTTGATCAAGACTTTTTTCAACCAAGGGGACATCAGATAATGCTTGTTCAGGAGTGGCCTCTTTAATGACCTCCTCATCTTCCTCATTAGTCAAGTCAAGGACTTGATCACCCTGAGGAGGAGACTTGGTCTCATTGGTACCTTTGGGCTTCCTTACTAGAGCATCATCATCATCTTTGTCCTCATCCTCGGCTTCAGACTCGGATTCATCTTCATCTTCAGTTTGACTTGGAGGTGGAAGAGGAGGGAATGGCAGAGGAATAGCATCGGCCTTGCGCAATGGCGAGTCATCTGGGATGTCAAGCTTCTTGGCAAGAGACATCCAACCAAGGGAGAAGCCCCTGTTGCATGCCTGCCTGACTTGAAGTTTGTATTCCTCAGTAACATCGGCCATGCCTTGGGCGTATGCCTTTTCATCAGCCGCCTTGATCTCGGTATCCTTGGTGGCCAAAGCTTCCTGGAGTTCCTTCTCAGCTTGGGCTGTTTTTTCCTCGGCCTCTTTCTTTTGAGCTTCGGCGACATTCTTAATGGCCTTGGCAGATTCAGCTTTTTCTTCAGCCAGGGTTTGGGCTTTAGTAGTAGCCTCGACTTGATCTTCCAATTTCTTCATTTTTGCTTGAAAGCCCTTATTGATCTTCTGGAGGGCAGAATACTCCTTCTTTAAGTCATTTAACTTCTCCCTGGTCTCAAAGGATTGCATGGAGAAGGAATGTGCATGCTGGACAGCCTGAAAGAACACAAAGCAAAAAGTTATTACAGAATTTTACAAGTATGGAGAGATGAGGATAAAACAAGTTACCAAGTGAAGACACTTACCTGCACACAGCGTTGAAGCATAAAAGCATAATTTTCGTACTCACTCATTTCAGCATTCTTTTCCAGATCACCTGGAAGAAGAAGTGCTATACTGAGTGCAACGCCGATATTTATATCGTCAGCACTATCACTGGCCAGGACAGGCTTGTTCTCCAAAGTAATTGCAAGCGTCCAAGGGACATTTGGTACCTTGGACTTTGAAGTTGTCGCAGAAGAAGACCTCGGCTTCTTTGATTTCTGGGACTCTGCTGGTTGAGTTTCAGCAGACCTTTTTACCGAAGTAGAAGCAGTCTTCTTGCTCTCGGCCAATTGTGAGATGGGCAAGGCATCTTCAGCCTCAGCCTCAGTAGCTTTAGTCTTTTGCTGAACCTTCTTTGTTCTTTTTGGTTTTGGTGGGGGCATCGTTTGGGTTGGAACAGCATCGACATCGGCTGGTAGGTCAGCTAGAAGATCTTGGGTGACAGGCTTTGGGCGAACCATTTCGGCAGTTTTGACAAGTCTGCGCCGGCGTTTTCTTTCAGGAATTGGTACCAAGTATGGTGCCAAGGTGGAAGGTTGATTGGTTGGGTCATATGTGGACTCTTGATCTGTTCGGGATGAGGAAGCGACTTGAGTTGTGGCAGTAGGTGGAGAAAGGCTCTTTTTCACCCTCCTTGGAACGTCGGGCAAAGTGGATTTGTACGTTGGGACGAAATTCAGTACCAATGGAGCCTTGCGCTTGTGAATCGGAAGGTCTAGGAGCTTCTTTAGGTCTTTTCCAAGAAAATAGGACTGGCGGAAGTCCTTTGGTGGCTTGCGAACGTCTGCAAAGAAGAACATGACATTAGAGACAGACAAAGTCTTGAGGATATGAAAAGAACAACTAAGTGATTGACACTGGGCTCTTACCCTTGCCCTCTTTAACTGTTCGAGGAAGAGGGTAGAGATGGACATCTTCGTCTGGGCCAAACTCCCAATTTCCAGAAGCAATAAGATAATCATCTCCAGCCCCTTTGTTAGAGTCTGGGAGGTCGGCTACAATTTTGAATTCAGTAGACCTCGGCTTAAGGTAATACACATAACCTTTTTCTTTCAGGTTAAGGGCGCACATAGTATAACAGTATTAGATGTCGGCGAGGGTGATCCTAACATTCTCCTGCCGGGCTAAGGCTATGATACCATTAAGCACTCTATAGGAGTTAATGGTGAGTTGCATAGGGTTCAGGGTGTAGTAGTGAAGAACTTCACGAAAGAGGGGATTGAGTGGGAGCCGAAGTCCACATTCAACAAAAGCTACAATAGGGAAAGGCATCGTATTATCTGTAGGCATGATGGAATCATCGTCCCCAGCTAGCCTAAGGTGAACATCATCGGGAATAGAGAACTCTTGCCTAAAGAATTCGAGTTTGGTTGGGGTGTTTACCCTATGTCTCCACATACCCATGATTTTGGTGTAAAGGTATTTGACTACAGAAACAGAGTGCTCTTAAAAGGTTACTGGGACCTCGGTTTAAACCTAGGTATATATTGGTAAGGTTTGTTTCAGTTTTTCCTAAGAATTGAAGGCTCTATAAACAAATCCCAACCCTAAATCTAAGAAAGCAAAGATTGGAGGCTCGAATCTGGGAAAAACACAGAAAACAAGAAACAAGAACAAGTTTTCAGAAACAAAGAACGAGGCTGGGCTGTCAAGAGCCTAAAGAATACAAAGAGTGGAAGACCAAGAACAGTGGTGAAACAAGTGCAAGTGTTCATGACATGTGCAAAATCATGAAATAAGATACATTCAGGTGAATGATTTACAAATTAAATGCCTGAACAGAACAGTAAAAACAGGAAATTCCAGAAACGATCAAGAACTGGGAAGAAGGGCCAGTTGCTTACCAGATAAAGTGAGGCCGGAATGAAATTCGCCGAGGACGGACGATGGTTGAAACAATAGCAAAAGCTTTGCAGGAATGGCAGAATGAGGACAGTTGCAGAGTTTGGAGCTTAGAGCAATGGCAGATTCGAAAGAGCTTTAGAGACAGAGAACGCAAGTAAACAAATGAAAAGGTGAAGAGATAGAGGAGAGAGGTAAGAGTTTTTGTCAAAAAAGAGTAATGGCGGCAAAATAAGGCATTTAGTGCGCCTGGAAAAACGCATACGTCAGGCGGCGCAGACAGCTGGAAGACGGCTTACAAGCGCGTTACAGACACGGGCCAATAGAGATATAACACGTAATTGAAACGATTGAAAAGTGATGCATGACAGCTCATGCGCGATGGAGAGTTCATTTGAATTCTTGTTCTTGAAAACATGTCGAAAGACCTCGGCTGAGAAGTTCTTAAGCCGACGTGTGAGAAGGAGGATCAATATAGGTTCCATCACCTCAGAGTGCCGAGGTAATAGAACCTAGGGGGCAGTTGTGGGGATATATTTGCTCAGTACCAACACGTGGCAAAGATGACACCGACGTGTTAGCCGAGGTGCCACGTGTTGTGGTAGTTACGCCGAGGTGATTTTGGAGTTGCCGAGGTTATCTCCGAAGATATCGGAAGCCGAGATAAGCGGATAAAGGACAAGAGTCCTAGATTGAGAGAAGACTTCAGTTTGGGTAAAGATAAAACTCTTAGAGGGTTTCTCCTAATCCCACTGGGAGTCCCAGATTAGCAGTAATCCTGAGTCCATTGGAGTTAGGCTTTCATTGGGACTAGGATTGAGTTGACTATAAATAAGAGGCACCCCCATGGGTCTAAGGTATGCTTTTGATATTCTGTCTAGTGAGTTAAGCACTATTGATTATCTTTGAGAGATATGAAGTACTGACTTGATCGTCGGAGTACCCCCGGGTGGACGAGCCACCGCCGGAGACTCTTCTTTCTGTTGCAGGTCAGACATGTGCCATCTATTCTGCCGGTGTTCTCCAGTTGAGTACTAAGTTGGCAGTGTGGTCGGAAATTGACACCCATAGTTTTTTATATTTTTTATTGGAAAAAAAGATGTTTCATGAGGATATCACAACATTCATGAGCCCTAGTCTTAGAGTAATTAGTTGGTTGCCAAATTTAACCAAACCAAAAGAAAAAAACTTATCACTGAAACATTCAATAAAGTTCAATCACACGCCATAGAAGAGATAAAATATTACTCAGTATAGTGAGACCTCCCAAAATAATCAACTAAACAAAAGTAACATTTTGCGTCTCAAAAATCGAAACTGAGACACTCCTATAAAAACGACTATCTTCTCAACGAGACCACGTTGATAAACAAATTAGTAAGTTGCTTATTATTTTTGAGCAATGTTAGAAATCTTAAAAATTTTATAAAATTTTTTATCGAATGTCTTATATGGGTGTAAAGGTGTGATCACAGTCATATTTGGTATGTGGGTTCCATACCCATGTGAGATATTTGGTAGAATTTTTGGGTCTAGCATTTTTGTATTTTTTTTTGGGTTTGGCTTCTCTCCAGTCCGTACTGTTGGGCTTGTAAGGGCCAACCACGGGTCCCGTTTCGATAATCCAAACCGTTAAATGTGTAGAACTTATTAAGTACAATATACTTACAAAAATCACTTTGATCAGATATCAATAGCAATGTGATCAAATTAGTTTTGTATAAAAAAAATAAATAGTAAAAAAATAAATGGTTGACAGAAATCTGATTCGATGAGATAACTGTCAATATCCGATTAACGTGATTTTTTACACGCATATAGCACTCGACGATTTCTATATATTGAACGGTTCAAATTATCAAAATAGAACCTGTGATGGACTCTTACAGACCCAACAATACCTTCTAGTTTGATCACAGATTGAAGAAAAGCACGCCCTAATTTTTTTTTGTATACCCAAAAACAAGCCAGACCCATTAACTTCCGGTTCAGAACAGTAGGCCCAATCTGAAAACCACGGCCCATTCTCACTCTCCTCAATTTAATTTCTAACCAACCTTTTTAAAGCCATCAACAAATTTTTACCAAACACGGCCTTACTGATCGGAGCCCCAAAGTCCTCTTTCCCTCTCCTCAGCAATTCATCTTCATCGAACACCTGTCTCCGGCCACACACCCTCTTTCCTTCATCTTCAACCTATATCCATATACATACACACTCGCACATATATAGCGAAATCAAGCACCCTCATCTAAACTATCTCCACATGCCCTCCCCCTCCGTGTACCTCACGGACCAACCAAGCATGGCCGCAATGGGTAGTTCATCCTCACGCGCTACGACTGCGCTTGGGAGATCGAGTCCCAACGCGCTGTAGAGAGATTTTAACCTAATCGCCGCAGATCTCTCTGCGAATTCGATCCACCATTCGTTAGGGTCCAAGTTCTTCAATCTCTCGGTGAGTAGATCGATATATGTATCGAAATTGTGCTTTTGCTTTGTTTTGTTTTTGTTTTTGTTTTGATTTGAATCTCATGCGATTGGGTTTCGATTTGATTTTCAAGGGCGAAAATGGAACCTATGGACATCGTGGGGAAGACAAAGGAGGATGCTTCGCTTCCGAAAGGTTTGTTTTTGCTTTATCTGCATATGTGAAGCTTTTGTATTTTTGTTGATTTTAATTTTAATTTAATTTAATTTTTTCTGATTTAAGATGTTAAATTTGTGTGTGTGTGTGTGTGTGTTTTTTTTTAATCTTATAGTATTTATATAAATGATGATATAAGTGTGGCTATTCTCATGAATCAACTTTCATGGAAACTTAGATTAATTTTAGAACAATCTCATTAGCCTTTAAACCAATGATTTTTTGTTTGTTCTAACGTTGCCGAACCCCCAACCCCCCCCCCCCCCCCCCCCCCCCCAACAAAACAAAACACAAAAAAAAAAAAAAAAAGGGGAAAGGGAGAGATTATTGGGTTTGTTGTGAGCAAATTGAGGCATGGATGATTATTGAAGTCACCGGGAAAATGATATTTAGATACTTGTGAGTTGCTATGCATTTATTTTAATTATTGCGTTGATACATATTTATGCTACAGATGTTTATTATGGGTTACGAGGGGATTGTGTTTCGGTTATGAGAAATAATCTTTGCTTAAAGCCGGCACACAATAATATGTAAAGTTGCCAGTTCACAAGTAGCTTATGAGTAATCATTGTAAGGAGAGTAACCATCTGAAAAGGTGATTATCTTACCACAAAGGAAACTAACAAAAATACACCTAATGACAAGAATCTTGAATCACTTCAAAACCTAAGCTAACAAAAACGGAAAAAAAGCAAAACAAAAAAAACGTTCAGCTTCTTAAACTTTGCTTTCCATTAGTCTTGAAAAGTAGACAATTGCATTTCCCACCCAAAAATCGTTATTTATTCCGCTTGTCATATATTTGTCTCTGTTTGTTCCAAGTCAGTTCGGGGTATTGTCTACATAAAAATTAGTTTCCAAAGTATGGGAGCGTGGTATGCAGCACGATTGCAACCCACATACAAAATATCAAGTAATATAATAGAGATGAAACAATAAATGCATTTGGCGATGTAATATTTTTCCACATGGTCTCATCCTTTAAAGAAAAAAGGGCATTTTGAACCCAATTAGCAATATAAATTCTTAAATTTATTTTACGTACATGAATTAATAGTTTGTGCTAGCGATTTGCTTGACATATTAGCTAGATATTATTTTATTAGATTATTATTATTGGTAATTTTGATGACTTTTTATTAAGTTGAAAGTGTGGCTATTTGCATTTCATAAACCTAATATTAAAAGATTAAGCTTCCTTTGTATTTGGGTTGTGCCCCTTGACCCACTAATAAAATTTACTTATCAAAAAAATAAAAATAAATAGGCAGAAAAGATTAAGCTATTGAATGAATGGTACCAATAGCACGTAAGGCACAAGCGCCATTTCGTACATGAGCCTTTCGGTGCATTAATTTCTGCCACAAGTAAAAATTTGAAGTTCTATCGTAACTTATATATAACCACATTTGGTTCTTACTCATCACCCAAGTTTCCGTGCTAGAAAATTTATTTGATTTCATTCTCCTTGAGTTAGTTTGTTTGCTTTGTGTATTTATTTATTTGTTTTTATTAAGGTAGTTTATTATATTGCTTCATTAATATGTCTTATATTGTATTCGCAGCAACCATGACTAAGATCATTAAGGAGATGTTGCCTCCAGATGTTCGTGTTGCAAGAGATGCTCAAGATCTCTTAATTGAGTGTTGTGTTGGTGAGAATTTATTTATACTAGCGGGGGCACACGCATTGCGTGTGCAACTTGAAAAAAATTATAATATGAGAATAATCATTTCTATTAAATTATTTAATCCAAATAATATTGTGATAAAGATCATGAAAAAAATTAAATATTTATTTTTAATTTTAATATTTTTTGGTGTCCTCTTTATTATCTATAAATTTTTTATTTTATTTGCTTAACCAAATTTAAAATACTATTCGTACATAATTTTTCAAGGTATCCTATCTCTTTCTTTTTTTTTTTGTTTAATTTATTATTTTTTAGAATCTTATTATTATCTACAAATATTAAACTACTAATCAATAAATATAAAAAATAAACAAAAATAGAGAGAGAGAGAGAGAGAGAGAGAGAGAGAGAGAGAATTGGGTGAAAAGAAACAATAATTAGCCCTCAGTTGGTTTTTTTTTTTTCTTAAAAAAAAAAAACCCTTCAATTAAAGAACCCGGCATTAATCCACAAGTGTTTTACGTACTTCACACAAATAAAAAGAAGAGTTTAAGAGAAGGAGAATTGGTTCATCACTATTTTTGTTATGCATCATAATAAAGTAATAAAATTAAAAAAAAAAATTTGAGAAAAATGAAGAAAAAAGTTTAAATTAAAAAGAAATTGAGAGAGAACTGGAAGAAGATTTTTTTTAAAAATTAATTAATTTATTTATTTTTATTTTTTACAGTACCCAATCCGTATTCTACATACCAATAACATAAAAAAAATTGTATAAGGAAAACAGACCTGACAATGCTTAATTTTATACTTTTGCTTGAAGAACAGTCACTTCCAAAATTAATAAAATGGTTAGGTTAAAAATAAAAACAACAATAGTTTGATTATGAAAATTAAAGTGAGCAACTTTAAAAGGAAAAAGACAGCAGAAATAATCAAACCTGTCAATGATTTGATGGGAAGAAAACCTTTGAAAAGTTTGTCGAACAATAAAATGAGAGTAAACCTAAAAATTAAGAGAGAAGGTGTAGGTGTACGGAATAAGTATTTAAAAAAAAAAAAAAAAAAAAATCTAATTGAGGCAGTTAAATGAGGGATATGTAGGTGTGGAACCATAAAATGAAAGTAAAGCTAGAAATTGAGAGAGAATGTGTAGGTGTAGGGAAGAAGTATTTTTTTTTTAAAAATGTAATTGGGCAATTAAGTAAGGGAACTGCTGAATGTGTAGGTGTAGGATTTTATTTATTTATTTAGTTTATTATCTAATTTTTAGGTGTCAAAAGCTTCAAGAGACTAAAGTTGGGCTTCACTTAATAGATAGTATAGATATCTGCAGATCTTTCATATAACTTCCTTCTTTACATCAACAACAGTTTCAATTGGCATTATCCTCTGATTGTGAATGTTTTCCGAATTGTAGAGCACTATAGGAACTGTGGTAGTCACTGAAATGGTGAGAGACTACCCGAGGTGAACGGGGTGAGAGATTAGGTGATCTAGGAGGGAGAGTGAATGTCAATGGAGGCATGCTCCTTAGATATGAAGCATACCACGTATCTTGTGATGCATGAAGAATGTTTTCTAGTGGTGATTGTAAGATTCCTGAAAGTTTTTCTGTATATTCAATTGTATTTAATACAAAGATTACAACCAATATTTATAGCAATCCTAAACCCTAATCTATAAGAGGAAATAATTCTATACAATCAATCGACAATCAATCGAATATTCACAAAATCAACCTAATTGACATATTTCCATAATTCCATAATATTCTCACACCCCTATTTAAACTCAAGGTGTTTTAGTAGAAAACACTAAAAGTTTGCCAAAAAGAAACTGAAATCGAGTAGTGGTGTCAGTCTTCGTAAAGAAATCAGCAAGTTGCAATGTCGAAGAGACGAAAGGAAGCGAAAGCAAATGCTGATAGACAAAATGACAATCAATTTCAATGTGCTTCGTCCGCTCATGAAAGACAGTGTTATGTGTAATCTGAATAGTACTGCGGTTGTCATAGTGAAGGGAGGTCGGAGAAGACTGAGGGACACCTAAAGCAGTCAAGAGACAGCAAAGCCAAACAATCTCAGCAGTGGCATGAGCCATAGCACGGTACTCAGCCTCAGTAGTGGAACGCGCAATAACAGTCTGTTTGTGCTCTTCTAAAGTAGAAGACAATAGTAAATCCTGAAAGATAGTACTCCGGAGATAGCGAAGAATCCGAACTAATGCAGCCCAATGTGGGGAGCAAAGAGCAGAGACAAACTGGCTAACCACATGAACAGCATAGGCAAGTTCAGGATGAGTAACTGTCCGATAGACTAAGCAATCCACGAGCTCTCGATATAAAGTAGGATCATCCAGAAGAACACTATCAGTAGTAGGGGTGGGCAACGGTTTATCCGATCCGTTAAAACCGCCCAACTCGCCCAATCCGCATATAAATGGGCGGTTTCGCAAATACAATGCGGGCGGATGCGGTTTGAAATACGAAATTTTTGCGGGTTGTGAGCGGGTTGCGGGTTTAACCCGCACCCGCAAGAAACCGCCCGCACTTTATTTATTTATTTATTTATTTATTTATTTTATCTTAACTATTGATTTCATTTCTATATCTCAGCTAGATATTTTTGTCCAAAACAAAACACCCTTTATTTTTTGAACTTACTCTAGCATTACATTTGCTAATAGTATTATATCAACTGAAACTGAATAAATACTGATCATATTATTATTGTTACATAACTGAACTTGTCTCGGATAAAGTGTGATTTGGAATTTTAAATTCCTTAATGAATATGGAGTTATAGTTTAGGATTTTGAAATATATACTTGTGTTAGTTTATGATTTGATTTAAAATTTTGAATGATTTAGTTTGTGTTACGAATTGATTTTGTTGTATTTTTAATTTTATAAGTTTTAATTCATTAATTATTAATGCTGGAGCATTTTAGAAAATTGGCAGAAAAGGGGCCAAAATAAATATTTACAAAATGGGAAAAAAATAAGGCTCAAAAATAAATTTTTGAAGAAAAAAGTCCAATCGGCAAACTGCACGTAACCGCCCGCACATCCGCGAACCCTATCCGCACAAACCGCAAACTGCACTGCGGGCGGTTGCGGGTTGTCTTTTTCTCAAACCGCATAGATGCGGGCGGGTCCAAACCGATTCGCAAACCGTCCAAATCCGAACCGCGAACACCCCTAATCAATAGTGTTGAGCTTGACATTAAGCTCAATGGAGATATCAGAAATCTTAGTGTCAGTAAGACTGGCACGACGAATAACCTCATTGGCATACTTGGCCAGAGAGAGAAAGCAGCCATTGGAAGAAGATGCTACTTCAATACTAAGAAAAAACCGCAATGGGTTCAGATCCTTCATTTCAAAGGCGCAGAAAAGATGCTGTTTGACCTCAGATATAGTAGAAGAGTGTGATGATCATATCATCCACATATAGTAATAACGTAACAAACCCATCAGAGGTGTGGAGAAGAAATAAAGCAGTGTCTTGGGCAAAAGGATGAAATCCAAGCTTAGTAACAACAGTCTGAAAGAGATTATACCAAGCATGAGGAGACTATTTCAGACCATATAAAGCACGCCGAAGGCGACAAACCTGTCAAGAGGAATGGTGAAGGCCAGGGGAAGGACGTATGTAAACTTTTTCGGTGAGATGACTATTAAGAAAAGCATTCTTAACATTCATCTGATAAAGATGCCAAGAATGAACAACAACGACAGAGATCAAAGTACACACAATAGTCATTTTTGCCATAAGAGCAAAAGTCTCCTCATAATCAATACCATACTTCTGTGAGAAATCTTTGGCAACCAGACGAGCTTTGTAGCGCTCAAGAGAACCATCAGAATGAGTCTTGACTTTGTAGAACTATTTGTAACCAACTAGATTCTTACCAGCAGGCAAAGAAACTAACTCCCAAATACTAATTTTCTGTAGAGCAGACAACTCATCCTCCATAGCTTGAACCAAAGGAGGATACTGACAGGCCTCTTTGTAAGACTATGGTTCTGAAAAAGAGTGAATACCAGACAGAAAAGTATGATATGAAGCAGAAAAACATGTATTAGACCAATCCAACTTATTTGGAGAATGACACGCTCGAGTAGGATGTCGGTGTGCAGCAGGATCAGAGTCGTCAAAAACAGGGGGATCAACAGCAGGGGTAGAGACAATTGGTGGAGGAGGAGCCTTGCGACGAGAATAAACTAACAACGGAGGAGGAGAAGAAACCGAAGGAGGAGAAGCAACCAGAGGTGAAGCAAGAGGAGAAGATGAAATAAGCTCAGGAGGAACTGTGGAGATGTACTCATCAGACGGGACCTCAGAAAGAAACGAATCAATATGAACCAAATCCTCTTTGAGGTAGTGAGAGGAGGAAGTGGAAAGTAAGGTAGACGTTCGAGAAAAGTAACATGACGCGAGACATAAAGGCGACGGGAAACAGGGCTATAACAGCGATAACCTTTCTGAATGAGACTATAACCCAAAAAGACACATAAGATAGACCGGGCACTAAAAAGTTTGGTCCTATCTTTACGGGGTAAAAGAACAAAACAAGCAGACTCAAACACACGAAGGAGGGAGTAATTAGGAAGTTGAGAAAACAGAGCCTCATAAGGAGACCGACCAGAAAGAATGGGGGTAGACATACGGTTGAAAAGAAAAGCAGCAGTAAGAACTACTTCACTCCAAAACGGGACCGGAATGGAGGCAGAGAGAAGGAGAGACCTAGCTGTCTTAAGGAGATGACGGTATTTACGCTTCGCTCAACCATTTTGGGCAGGTGTATCAGTACAAGAAGTGTGGTGAATGGTTCTTAATTTGGCCAAATATTCACAGAATTCAGTTTTAAAGTATTCCCCGCCTAAGTCAGACCGCAATAATTTAATAGTAAACCCAAATTGTGTAGTGACCATAGACTGGAAAGTACGGTATATCTAGTAGAAGTCAAATTTATGAGTCATAAGATAAATCCAAGTGTAACGGGTGCAGTCATCAACAAATGACACATAGTATGCAGAACCCCTTTTGGTGAGAGCAAGAGAAGGGCTCCAAACATCAGTATGAACTAAAGAAAATGGTGTATCAGATATAGAAGTGTTTTTACGAAAAGATAATGCTATTATCTTGGCAAGTTTACAACCCTGACATTCAGTAAGTTCACTAGGAGAAACTTTATTCAAAATACCTGATTGAGCTAAAGACTATAAGCAGTCAGCAGACAAATGCCCTAATCTAGAATGCCACAAGTAGAAAGGACTGGACAGAGAATCTAATTGAAAAGAGAAAAAGGCAGTTGGAGAGGTTGTCAAAGGCAGATGTAAGCTTTCTACCACATAGAGGTCCCAAACTCTACGGCTAGTCCCAATCTGCTGCTTAGACATCCGATCCTGCACAGAACAGATAGAAGAAGAAAAAATAACATCAAAATCAGAGGTATTAAGCTGACTGATAGATAATAAACTGACAGATAACTAAGGAACATAAAGGACAGATGGAATAGAGACAGCAGACATAGCAGACGGTAGGACAGACCCAACAGATATAACAGACATACCAGACCTATTAGCAGCATTGACAGTAATAAGAAAGGGAGGGGGAGTACAATTTTGAAGTAAGGAGAGATGGGGAGTCAAATGATGAGAGGCACCAGAGTTAAAAAGCCAGACAGACGAAGAAATACCTGAAGAAGACTCAAGCAAACCTGAATGAAGAGAGGAAGCAATGGAGGCAGACATGGATGATTGAGAGGTAGACAATGTATGCTGAAGCTGACTAATCTGAGCAGTCAAGGAAGCCAAGTCAGGATCAGGAGCTGGAGCAGATGCAGGAGAACCAGCGGGAGGCCGAACGGTACTTAGAGGGGGAGCGTAGAACTTGATCGGAAATTGCTGAGAAGATGAGGCAGACACTGGCAAAGCAGACAAACATTCCTTCTTGGGACAATGATACTTCCAATGATCTCTCTGATGGCAGAAGGCACACTCATCAAAAGGTAGAGGCATCGTAATAACCAGAAGTCTGAGAGGTTGAAGCGTAATAAACCCAAAATGGGCAACCAGGCGGCAAAAGGTAATAACGAGAAACCTGGGGGTTGTAGTGTAATAAACTTGAAAATAAGATATTGAGTATAAGACCCAAGCATCATATTTTGAGAATAGTGCTTAGAACCACCGAAGGAGATCGAAGCTGAAGGAGGTCGAAGCTGAGAATAGTGCAGATTCTGAGAGACGAAATCAGAGAGAGACTGAATGAGAGACGAACTCCACGTTCACCGCACCAAGAGAGATGAACCAGAAGTCGAACGCAGAGACTAGAGAACCATAGATTCAACTTGCGACTTGATGACCCAACTAGAGGTCACGGATGATGACGAGTCGCGATGGATGATGACGAATCGTGATTCTGGCAACCACCCAACAATCGTGACCAAGGAGTTTGATGGAGGGACAAAGGACAACAGCAGGACTTAGTCGGTGACCACCCAACGAGCGATCGCAAACGAAGAGCTCGATTGAGAGAACCAGAAATCAGAAGCAAAGACCAAAGTGTAATGGCTGTTAGGGTTTCGTACCAAGCTCTGATACCATGTAAGATTCCTGAATTTTTTTTTGTATATTCAATTGTACATAATACAAATATTACAACCAATATTTATAGCAATCCTAAACCCTAATCTATAAGAGGAAATAATTCTATGCAATCAATCGAATATTCACAAAATCAACCTAATTGACATATTTCCATAATTCCATAATACATAATTCCATAATATTCTCACAGAGATATCTTAGTCTAAGATTGATCAAGATGTGAGTCCCCTTGAAGGAGGGGGGGATGGATGCCTTGACAAATCCTTAATTCTAACCGCCAAGTCGCATGCCCTTGGAGGTCACTTGCAGGGTTATGGGATTGCTTGGGCACCCCATCTCAAAGGGGTATTTTTTTACTATAGGCAGTTACTTTTCCTCTTGTTTTCAAAATTGATGTGTCGATAATCATATTTTGTAGTTATAAAATAAACTTTGAAATCTTCTGTTACTGTTTAGATTGACTTGGAGATTTTAAAGCGTAACTTACACAACAACAATTTGATCTCTCACTTTCTGAATAGCGATAATTTGTTTTGAGGTGACAAGACCCATACACCTTTTTGGTGGGAAATGTTTCTTTCATCTCAGTGTTGTAACCATTTTATGCTAATCTATCTTTGCAGTAGTTATGTTGCATCCAGTTACCTATTGTTGCATTCTTTAAGATTTTTTTTGGGAAAAAAAAAAAAAAATTTATATAGACTTCTTGTACTCTCTTGTTAAGTTCATTAGCCAGTTCATATTATACACATCTCACGAACACTTTTATTCTTCTATGCTCTCACAGAGTTTATAAACCTTATTTCATCGGAGTCCAATGAAGTCTGTAGCAGAGAAGAAAAAAGAACAATTGCACCAGAGCATGTACTCAAGGCTTTAAAGGTTCCCAACAAACCCTATAACTTTCTCTGTTTAATTTTGGTTCTTGTGGGTTCTATTGACATTGCAAACTACAGCAACATGGATCTCTCATGTTGTACTAATTTTTACCATCAGTATCGTGCATATGAGTGCATCATCTTGTAGACACATTGCAAGGTTAGATTAGATGCACATTATTATGTAATTCATGAAAACCATCTTAATAGGCTCCATCTTCCCTGATTCAGACCAGTTGAATACATTGTCAGTATATGTTTTACAAATGATAGACCACAGCTAGGATTAGAGCAATTTAAGGTATCCGTGAGAAGAACAAATTTATTCAGTACCTTTTTTGTTGGATTTTGAAAAAAATACCTTATTTGCCATTGAGGTCTGAGGGTAAGAATAACACGGAGGTGACCACTCTCTCTAAAGATGTATACGTTTCTTTTAATTGTTTTGAAGTTGACAAGCCAATTGCATGTGATTTGTATCATCTGTGTAATAAATAATACTAATGTAATGTTAAGCAATTTGAACTGGTGATTTTTATTATCATTGTATGAGATAATGAAAATGGAGGCATTCCTTGGGGCTTTTGCATCTAGCAGTGTCTGTTTGCCTTTCCATAGCCAGATAAAAGAAATAGTTTCATGCTTAATTTTGATGTGAAAATGAGTAGCAATAGATTGACTATTGTGCTTCTACTGCTTTATGTACTGTAATCCCCTCCTTCCTCTCCTCCCAGAATATTTCCATCTCCTTGTTTCATGCGTCTTTATTCCTGCCTTTTAAATGTGGTTGTCTGTCAGGTTCTCGGTTTCGGGGAATATATTGAAGAGGTCTATGCTGCATATGAACAACACAAGCTCGAGACTATGGTAATTATCAATCTACGCGTTTAACTCAAGGAAAGACTGATGTTTTGGCAAAAATTTATCGAATTGGTCTGCGGAATCGTTTGTCTAGGAACTAATCACTGGTTTATCTGGTTCTGCCACCACCTCTTATTTTACTTGAAACAATTTGAATTATCCCTGTTCTTTTCATTTTTTTTAATTATCACACAAATTTTAAATTATTTAACTTGGCTGTTGAAGTGGTTAGTGGAACCAGTGAGCAGGAACTTAACTGGCATGACATTCGATCATCAATACAGTTTCTAAACACTCCTTAAGAGTGCTTATTGATTGATTGTTTTTGAAATTCCTTCTAGCAGGACACACTAAAAAGTGGGAAGTGGAACAATGGAGCCGAAATGACAGAGGAAGAAGCATTGGCCGAGCAGCAAAGGATGTTTGCAGAGGCCCGGGCAAGAATGAATGGTGGGACCACGACCCCAAAACAACCCGGCCCCGAGGCCATCATCCCCAAACAACCCCAACCCGAGGCCAAGCCCGAGCCTGAGCACGACGCCAAGCCCAAGCCTGAGCTTGAGCCTGAGCCCGAGGCCAAGCTCGAGCCAACTGTGAATAGCTAGCTAGCTGTAGGAACCCCCCTTTTTGTCTTGAACCATAGGCATGCATCTTTATCTCCATCTGTTATTCTCCATATGTGCTTTCTCTCTTATTTATGTACAAAAAGCCCTTTTGCTTAGTGTACTGAAATATTCTAGATTCAAGTTTATTTGTACTTTTATGAATTATTTCGTCTATAAGTATGTTGTAATTAGTGAGAGTTTGTTCAAATTTGCTTCTCTTTCACAATGTTATGTCCACCACTTTAGTGTAGCTTTGAATAACCAACCTAAAATTGTCAAGACCCGGATTCTCTTGTACCAAAATCTGTCGACTCTGTCAATGTACTTTTAGCCCCATGATATGATAGAATCTTGAGACTATTGTGTGACTAGAGTGCATTAGACAGAGGGATCGAAAAATTTGGGTAGAAAGTCTCTTGTTGGGGTAGTAGGGATCATGACAAGTGCTGAACATAAATCGCTCAGTATTTTTGCACTTGTAGTAGAGAGGTTGACTATTTTTGTATTTTATTTGCAACGTCTAGTGAAATCGTTGTAATTGTGGATGTAATTTTAATTTTAGAATAAATTTTATAAATCTTGTATTATTATTTCATGTTATTTCTAATTCTTATTTATTTGCTCTTCTATGTTTTTTGTTTTGTTGTGTTATCAAGGTTAATATAAGTGGGCTTGAGGCATTGAGTGCTGGATATATTGGTCAGTAGTTAATCATAGGAGGGTTTTGAACTTTAATTGTGTGCTCAATTAGAGCTGCTGCCCAGGTGGTCCCACTTTTTAGGATGCTAAAAAATGGGTGTGCATATATATTTGTGGATCCCCAGTAAATGATTTTTGTGTCAACTAATTTATTCCAAGACAATCAAATATAGTTTATTAGGATAGGTTGTCTCCACTGAACAATGAAGTGTCACTTTGCAGGTGTAGGTGGAATGTAGACATACCTGTTACACAGAATAGGTAAATGAGGTTGTAGAAACACTTTGAACCCCATACCTCAACTTTGGTGCAATAGATTTGAGGATTCTTTTTTTCAAATATCTGTCTTTTGTTTCAAAATAGTTATAATGGTTGAATTATGTGAGGAATTTTGAATAGAGGTAACAAAAGATTTAAGGGTTCTTTTTTTTCAATTATCTGTCTTTTGTTTCATTCTGTTGCCATCCTTAATCTTGAGACATGATTTAATAGTTTCAAGTGTTTTAAGACACAAGAACAAAGAATCCGGGGTGTGCAACAAAACATAGATTGTCGCTGGTAGGTGAAAAATGAGAATGTATCAGCCTTGTCAAAACAACAAAAAACAAAAAAAACCAGCAGGGGACCATGAGAATCTGAGAATTCTGGAACCCTAACATTTGGAGTTGTTAGAGAGTAGAAGACAAGGGATAGAGGCCAGAATGGTGTGTTCTGTATTGGAAGCATGTCTACTGTGAATAGTGATGGCTCTCTGTTGCTTTTGTGACCTCATCCCCCCCTCACTTTACTGGTTTTGGTTTCAGGTCAAAAACAAAAAAGAGTCAGTCAAGCCTTCGCTTTTTTACTCCCTCTCCCCACATAGAAAGTGATGTCACACATACCCTTGTCTCTTAGATTCCCTTCTCTTTTTTCTTCAAAACCTCTCTCTCTCAACCTGAGCTGCTTAATATATATATATATTAGAATTTGTGTAGAATGTTTGATACAGTTTATGCTTATAACTGGCGGTGAAATTATTTCTTAAAAAGTTGATTATCTGAAAGTTAGAAGTTGAGTGTTTTTAGCTTTTACGTTAGAGAAATTCAGTATTAAATTCAGATCCTGACTAGGTTTTTTATTGTCCTTTCATTTTAAAATAAAAAGAGCCACCATTTTTTACTTATAATTTTAATAATGACACTGAAACTTCATTTTTATTGAATTTCTTGAAAAAAATTGTATTTGTAAATAATTTTGGTATTATTGGGGAACCCCCCCTCTCTCTCTCTCTCTCTCTCTCTTCTCTGTGACTGTCTCTGTTCTTTACTGCTAATACGGTTGGTGGGGTAGCTTGTGTTTCCTTTGTCAGGATTCGCGTCTTGCACTACAACAAAGGCATAGATGAAAATCCCACAAATCCACACACACTCTCTCTCCTCTCTCTTTCTCTCTCTACCAACCTATAATTTACTTCTCTTTGATTTGCTTTCATAGATGAAGACAGTCATGGCAAAGAGCTCTGAGGACTTATCTTCCAAGAGGCACTTCCACTGGACAAACAAAGTCAGCAATGAAGATGAAGAAGCTCCTCCAACCCTCAAGCCGCCCTTGAATTGCGGCGAGGATGAGAAGAAAAAAGAGAACAACAAGGCATCGACACTAGAACCGGTGGCTCCAACACCTGGTCAGAGGAGAAAACTGCAAGCAATAGCAGTTTCCAGGCTGCGATCAGTGCTTACTGTTTTTAGTAAAAACCGATCGCAGTTACCTTTGGGCTTAGGACCAAAGGTAATAGGTACCCTTTTCGGGTACCGTCGCGGGCATGTACATTTTGCATTCCAGAAGGATGCCAGCTCACAGCCTGCCTTCCTGATCGAGCTTGCCACTCCAATAAGTGGGCTCGTTCGGGAAATGGCATCCGGGCTGGTTCGGATTGCGTTGGAGTGTGACAAGGAGGAGGACAAGGCGAAGGGGGCGGCAGGCAGGCGGCTGGTGGAGGAACCGGTGTGGAGGACTTATTGCAATGGGAAGAAGTGTGGGTTTGCAACGAGGCGGGAGTGTGGTCCCAAAGAGTGGAAGATTTTGAAGGCTGTGGAGCCAATATCAATGGGTGCCGGTGTTTTGCCCGGAGGAAGAGATGGAGAGGAGGGAGGTGAGGCTGAGGGCGGCTGTGGCGGTGGTGGTGGTGAGGAGGTGATGTACATGAGGGCAAAGTTTGAGAGAGTGGTGGGGTCTAGGGATTCAGAGGCTTTTTACATGATGAACCCTGATAGCAATGGTGCTCCTGAACTTAGTGTTTACTTGCTCAGAGTCTAATTAGTTGTGGTCATGGTTTTAAACATCGATCGATAGATAGTATTGAGATTTTGAATATCGATATATCGGTTGATAAGCTGTGGGTGATCATGGAAATTAGGTCTCTGTTTTTAGAGTTGAAGAGGAACAGTAATACTAATGATACTTTGTTCTGCTCTTGAGCAAAGAACATGGAGATCTAGTTATCTCCTCTCTTTTCTTTTTTTCTTTTCTTTTCTTTTTGCCCTCTTTTTTTTTTCTCTTTCTATAGAAATGGAGAATTGGGTTTATTGTAATTTGCAACTTTCCTTTTTTGAGTTTTTTGGGTGGAATGACAAATATATATAATGGGGTTTTATTTTATGGGTGAAAAAAAGTCTTGGCACTGTGATTATCTTAAAATAAATTATAGATTATAGTTTTGAGCTCAAATTTTGAACATATTTGGTGCAGTGGTATTTAAGTTGCATAATATTGTTTGCTTAAATCCAATGTAAAGTGGCTTAAGCAAATGCAAGCATTGATTTTATTTTATTTTTTTCAAATTTACATTTTGGTTCACTTCGCTTTCTATTTCTAATGCTCCATTATTGCTTTGGAGTTCCTTACTCTGGAAATAATAATTAAACAAATGACATTGACAAGGTTGCTCTTGTTATCTTACTATGCTTTCTCTCTCTTTATTTATATATGACTTCTTCTTCTTTTTTATTTATTTATTTTTTTTTGGGTGAAGTATGAGAATTGAGAAGTGTTTTATGTAATTATGTGTTAAGAATGACTTGACATTTCCTCAAATGCTATGTTTTAATCTTCCACTTGTTGAGGAAAAGAAAAATGAGAAGAAATTTAATTACTGGAACATATTCATTTTCTATGACTAACCAAACAAAAAATTGGCTTTTCTCATAAATGCTTACTCATTTTTTGTTAGTATTATTTTATTTTATTTTTTTGTCAAAACCAAATATAAGACAAGAACATTACAGTTTTCTACTACATTGTGATTTACATGACTGAAAGTGAAAGTAGTCCAATTGCTACAGAACATATAATCAAATGGTTTAAAAATAAAATGGTAAAATGAAAGATATGGTAAAAAAAAAAATTCCATTTAATCCCTTTCAATGTGAAAAATATGAATGTTTTGGAAGGTGTTTATTTTTATTTTCTGTAAATAAATAAATCGAACTCCAAGGTTATTTGTTTGAAAGGTCAAAAAGAGTAGATTAGTAGAGCATCTCTCTCTACATATATGTGCAACAAGTAAATTGTGTTTGATTTGTAGTCTTTTACTTTTCTTTGCTTTATATCTATTTGCACTACATTGTAAGTTGTCTTTTTTTCATGTTGTTTTGATTTTTAATTAACTTTATAAAAAATCGCATTAAAATTTTTTTTTTACTCTTTAGGTTCACCTAGACTAGATGACTTTAAAATTTCGCGAAAAAAATTATTATTATTATTATTTTTACTAAAGATAATAGTAAGTCCAATTTTGTCTAAAAAAAAAAGTCTATAAATTTGGCTTAAGATACTCAAGTCTAAATAAACCTAAAAAGTAGAATATTTTAATATAAAATTAAAAAATATTTTAAAATTAACAAAAATTATAAATTGCAGCTCAAAAACATCTAAATAGGATAGGTTCCTCTTTTGGCAAGATAGATTATGAATAATTCAATTAAAATATTGGGCATTTGATCCAAAGGTGTTAGCATGTTCCAATCATTGAATTTGGTGCCAAGGAATGAATGATCAAATAACATAAGAATCCCCAAAAAAATTAAAAAAAAACAAATTATTTATTTAACAAAGCCTAATCATAGAAGTTCACAAAAAGCATATCAAAGGAAAATCTGCTTCCAGACAGCAGCTTGATATGCCTTTTCAATTTGTTGACTGCCATTTCACATTGGTAGTTAATCTCTTTGAATCATTAAAGGACATAATAAGATTATCATAAACTCGAACACTATAAATTTAACTCTTCTTTTAAGTGAACTAATTTTATCTCCATGGGATTAGTGTCGACTTCTCAAAATTTAAAACTAAAAGTAGGTGTCTGAAGAATAAATATTAAATGTAACGATAACACTAGTTAATGAGAATTTTTATATTCCAGTAATAAGGATTTTATAGTTAGGTTAATGGGAGGCATAGATTGTTTATTTAATTTTAGTTAAATTTTTTTTATTGACTTTGTACTTGATATTTGTTTTAGATTTTAAAGAAGTTCAATATAAAATAATAGCGATAATAATAATAAATGCATTATAGGACACTTGCATAGTAGAGGTTTTGGATTTAAACTTCTTTCTTAGGATTTGGATACTCACTTAATGTATGTTCTCTATTGGCAAGTGCCTTGAAATTTCCTTTTTTTTTGAAAAACAAAAACAAAAACAAAAACAAAAACAAAAAAAGCTTTTGTTATTCTTACAATTGTGAAGGGTACTGGGCAGATGCCCTTCACTCCAAAAAAAAATTCAAAACAAAAATAAAAATCTGTGTGATTTTATTTTCTTAACAGTTCTTTATAGTTATAATTCAACTAACTGGAACTAGCTCAACTGGTTAAGGAAAATCTCGGTGTTTTGTCGAAAGAAAATTTCATCCCTCCTAACATGTGATATATTTAAGAAAAAAGTGAGTATAATTCACCAAAATTTTATTTATTTATTTTTTAGTGCATTTAAAGTATTAATATCATAAAACATATCTATATATCTATATTTATACTATATATTAAGCAAAAAGGAGTTTTTAACCCTCAAGACCTATGAGAGCTTCAATATCCTAATCTGAATTTTCTAAGTTTTTTATTTAAAAAAAAAAACCCAACATTTATTGATTTGGTCAAAATATCTTTATCAACATTTATTAACTTTTTTCAATTCATATGTCTTTCTACATGCCTACATTTATTGATGTGGTCAAAATCCCCTGATCAGCATTTAAAATCCCCTCATACAAATAATTATACATACAATCCGTGTATAGTTTCTGCAGTATCCTTTTCAACTTCTCCCATACACTATGGTTAGTGATAAGATTGTTAAATTATTTTTATAAAAAATCTTAAAAAACATAATTTATATATTAAAAAAAATTTAAATATCTATAATTATCCCGTGCATAGCACGGGTGATAGGCTAGTATCTATCTATCTATACTATATATTAAGTAAAAGGAGATTTTTAACCCCAAGCCTTGTGGGAGCTCTAATCTCCCAATCTAAATTTTCTGATTTAAAAAAAAAAAAAAAAAAAACCTTAGGGTGTGTTTGGTAACGTTTACGTTTTCAGTTTATATTTACAAAAATTTTATAAACTGGTTTTTGTTTATTTTTAGAAAAACATAAACTACAAACGCGTTTGGTAATTGACAAAATGTTTTAAAAAATTTTAAAATATAAAAAAGAGTGAGAAATGGCAAGTGGTGGTAAGTGGCGGTGGAAGACGGCGGTGGAAAGTGGTGACGGTGGGTGGTGGGTAGCTGGTGGTGGTGGGTGCTGGCGGGTGGATGGTGGGTGGGTGGTGGTGGTAGGTGGGTGGGTGACGGTGGTGGGTGGTGAGTGGTAACAAGTGGGTGGTGGTGGCGTATGGTGATGGCAGGTGGGTGGCGGATGGCGGGTGGTGGCGAGTGGATGGGTGATGGTGGCGGGTGGTGGGTGGTAGCGAATGGGTGGTAGTAGTGGTGGTGGCGGGTGGTGAGTGGTGGTGGCAGGTGGGTGGCGGGTGGGTGGGTGACGGTGGCGGGTGGTAGCGAGTGGGTTGTGGTGGTGGTGAGTGGTGGCGAGTGGTGGCGGATGGGTGTTGGGTGGTGATGGTGGGTGCGAGTGGGTGGTGGTGGTGGTGGTGGGTGGTGGTGGCAGGTAGTGGTGGGTGGTGGCGGATAGGTCGCAGGTGGTGGTGGTGGTGGGTGGGTGGGTGACGGTGGTGGGTGGTAGGTGGTAGCGAGTGGGTGGTGAGTGGCGGTGGCAGGTGGATGGGTGGTGGGTGGGTGGTGGGTGGTAGGTGGTGGTAGTGGGTGGTGGGTGGTGGTGGCGGGTGGGTGGCAGGTGGTTGGTGGTGGTGGGTGGATGGTGGTGGCAGGTGGGTGGTGAGTGGTAGTGGCAAGTAGGTGGCGGGCGGTGGATGGTAGTGGCGGGTGGATGGCAGGTGGGTGGTGGGGGTGTGGTGGTGGCGGCGGCGAGAGGTGGGTGGTGGTGGCGAGCGGATGGCTGGTGGGTGGGTAGTGGTGGCGGAAGACGTTGGTGGAAAATGATGGCGGGTGGTGGCTAGTGTTGGGTGGTAAAAAACAAAAAAAAAACTGAAAACTCAAAATGGAAATACATTTTTTGTGTTTTCATTTTTTGGCCAAATTTATAAACTGAGACCACTGATTTATAAATCAAAAATTTTACCAAACAAGTTTTTATTTGAGTTTTTAAAATTTTTGTAAATATAAACAGAAAACTGAAAACGTAAGTGTTACCAAACGACACCTTAGTATTTGTTAACTTCTCCCAACTCCAAAGTCTTACCCTCATAATAACACTTCAATGTATTAAGAACAAGCATAAAAAAAATTCTTTAAAATCCAACGCATGAATTTCTTGAAAAGTCCCAACACATATGATTATTATCCCTCATAATAACACTTTAATACATTAAGAACAAGTATAAAAAAAATTTCTTGAAAAGTCCAACACATATGATTATTATCAAAATATTAAACTTTAATATAATATAATAAAAAAAGAAGACATTTAATTCCTTGAAAAGTCCAACACATATGATTATTATCAAAATATTAAACTTTAATATAATATAATAAAAAAAAGAAGACATTTAATTCCTTAAAAAGTCTAACACATATGATTATTATCAAAATATTAAATTTTAATATAATATAAAAAAGGAAAAAAAAGAAGACATTTATAAAAAAAAAAAAAGAAAAGAAAAAAAAAAGACATTTAAAAATCGCAATTCACATATATAGATAACTAGCCTATCACCCGTGCTATGCACGGGATAATTATAGATATTTATATTTTTTTAGATTTTTTTAATATATAAATTATGTTTTTTAAGATTTTATAAAAAGGAGATAACTTTAATCATATAAATCACAATTTTTTTAATGCTATCTAACTACAATCATATTTTTCTCATAGTAAAAAAAAAAAATTAAAAAAGAACCATTAAAATAGTAAATAAAAAGATTATTTAGAACCATTGAACAAACTACAATAACATTTTTCCTTTTTTTGAGTGTTTATGTTTATCTTACTTCAATCACATTAAAAAAATCAAATTATAAACAAAAAGAGATAACTTCAATTATACAAATCACAATTTTTTTAATGCTATCTAACTACAATCATATTTTTCTCATAATAAAAAAAATAATTGAAAAAAAGAACCATTAAAATAGTAAATAAAAAGATTATTTAGAAGTTTTAAACAAACTACAATCACATGTTTCTTTTTGTGAGTGTTTATGCTTATCTAACATCAATCATATTAAAAAATCAAATTATAAACAAAAGGAGATAACTTCAATCATACAAATCATATTTTTTTTTAATACTATCTAATTACAATCACATTTTTCTCATAATAAAAAAAATAATTGAAAAAAAGAACCATTAAAATAGTAAATAAAAAGATTAATTAGAAACATTGAACAAACTACAATCACATTTTTCTTTTTGAAAGTGTTTATGTTTATCTAACTTCAATCATATTAAAAAAATCAAATTATAAACAAAATGAGATAACTTCAATCATACAAATCACAATTTTTTTAATACTATCTAACTACAATCATATTTTTATCATAATAAAAAAATAATTAAAAAAAAGAACAATTAAAATAGTAAATAAAAATATTATTTAGAGCTGTTGAACAAATTACAATCACATTTTTCTTTTTGTGAGTTAATTTCAATCATATTAAAAACTCAAATTATAAACAAAATGAGATAACTTCAATCATACAAATCACAATTTTTTTAATGCTATCTAACTACAATGACATTTTTCTCATAACAAAAACAAATAATTGAAAAAAATAACCATTAAAATAGTAAATAAAAAAGATTATTTAAAACCATTGAACAAACTATAATCACATTTTTCTTTTTGTGAGTGTTTATGCTTATCTAACTTCAATCATATTAAAAAATAAAATTATAAACAAAAGAAGATAACTTCAATCATACAAATCACAATTTTTTTAATACTATCTAATCATCATCAATAATTAAAAAAATCAATCACAAATTAAGTCAATTGATAATTAAAAAACACAATAATTTATTTTTCAAAAAACATAGTGAGTTAAAAAGATCAATTACAATTTTTTGGGGTCAAAATACAATCTAATCATCATCAATAATTGATACATTAGGTGACCCTAATGAGTATAATCCATTTTGTTTTTAAAAAAACACAGTGAGTTAAAAATCAAATTACAAATTAAGTGAATTGATAGTTAAAAAAACACAATTATTTTTTTTCAAAAAGCACAGCGAGTTAAAAAAATCAATTACAATTTTTTTTTTCAAAATACAATCTAATCATTATCAATAATTGGAACTTTAAAAATCAAATCAAATCAAATCACAAATATTTTTATGCTATTTAACTACAATCATATTTTTTTTTTATAAATAATTGTAAAGAAAAACCATTAAAACAGTAAATAAAAGATTAAACCACATTAAAAAAAAGAACTATTGAACAAATTACAATCATATCACATTTTTCCCATAATAAAATAAATAAATAAATGAAAAAAAGAACCATTGACTAACTACAATCACATTAAAAAAAAAAGAACTATTGAACTAACTACAATAACATTTTTTTTTCTTTGTGAGTGTTTATATTTATCTAACTTCAATCATATTAAAAATAAAATTAAAATAGTAAATAAAAAGATTAAATAACATTAAAAAAAAAATCATTAAACTAACTACAACAATCATATTAAAAAAAAGAGCCATTGAACAAACTACAATCATATCACATTTTTCCCATAATAAAATAAATAAATGAATAAAAAGAACTATTAAACTAACTACAATCACATTAAAAAAAAAAGAATCATTCAACTAATTATAATCACATTTTTCTCTTTATGAGGGTTTATATTTAAAAAACATAATAATTTATTTTTCAAAAAACATAGTGAGCTAAAAAGATCAATTACAATTTTTTTTTGGGTCAAAATACAATCTAATCATCATCAATAATTAGTACATTATGTGACCCTAATGAGTACAATCCATTTTGTTTTTCAAAAAACACTGTGAGTTAAAAATCAAATCACAAATTAAGTGAATTGATAGTTAAAAAAACACAATAATTTTTTTTCAAAAAACACAGTGAGTTAAAAAAATCAATTACAATTTTTTTTTTCAAAATACAATCTAATCATTATCAATAATTGGTACTTTAAAAATAAAATCAGAAAAAAATCAAATCAAATCACAAATATTTTTATGCTAACTAATTACAATCATATATTTTTCATAGATAATTGTAAAGAAAAACCATTAAAACAATAAATAAAATATTCGCATTAAAAAAAAGACCTATTGAACAAACTATAATCACATCACATTTTTTCCATAATAAAAAAAATAAACAAATGAAAAAAAGAACCATTGACTAACTACAATCACATTAAAAAAAAAAAGAACCATTGAACTAATTACAATCATATTTTTTTCTTTGTGAGTGTTTATATTTATCTAACTTCAATCATATTAAAAATAAAATTAAAATAATAAATAAAAAGATTAAATAACATTAAAAAAAAATCATTGAACTAACTACAACAATCATATTAAAAAAAAGAGCCATTGAACAAATTACAATCACATCACATTTTTCCCATAATAAAATAAATAAATGAATAAAAAGAACTAGTAAAGTAACTACAATCACATTTAAAAAAAAAAGAATCATTTAACTAATTATAATCACATTTTTCTCTTTGTGAGGGTTTATATTTATCTAACTTCAATCATATTAAAAAATCAAAAATAAAATTAAAATAGTAAATAAAAAGATTAAATAACATTAAAAAAAAATCATTGAATTAACTACAACAATCATATTAAAAAAAAGAATCATTGAACAAATTATAATCACATCACATTTTTCCCATAATAAAATAAATAAATGAAAAAAAAAACTATTAAACTAACTACAATTACATTAAAAAAAAAGAAGAATTGTTTAACAATTATAATCACATTTTTCTCTTTGTGAGGATTTATATTTATCTAACTTCAATCATATTAAAAAATCAAATTATAATTTTTTATTCGCTAGACAAATCACAAATATTTTTATGCGCTATCTAACTACAATATTCAAGCAGTAAACAAAAGGAAAAGTCAAGAAGGAGAAAACAAAAAGAAGACTTACTGTTTGCATACGTGATCACTGAAATTGAAAGTGTAGAATTGAGAAGTCAAGAAGGAAAAAACAAAAAGGAGACTTACTGTTTGCAATAGGTATGTGAAAAGTTAAAAAGAGTGTGTGTATTGGAGAAGTTAAAAAGATTTGGAAGAATTTAATAAGTGCTAAGTTTTTTTTTTTCAAAAAAAATCAAAAAAATTAAGAAATTAAGGTTCAGATATTGGAACTCCCACAAAACTTGTGGGTTAGAGATATATATAAATAAATAGATAGATATAGATATAAATATTTATATTTGTTTTAAATTTTTTTTAATATACAAATTATTTGTTTTAGAAAAGGTACTACAGTAATTATGAGAGAAGTCAAAAAGTTTTGTGGGTTGAGAGAAGTTAATAAATGCTGAGGTTAATTCTTTTTTTTAAAAACAAAAAATTAGAAAATTAGGATTGGTATATTGAAACTCCCATTGGCCTTGGGAGTTAAAAACCTCTTTTTACTTAATACATAGTATAGATATTAGCCTATCACCCGTGCTATGCACGGGATAATTATAGATATTTATATTTGTTTTAGATTTTTTTTAATATATAAATTATGTTTTTTAAGATTTTTATAAAAATAATTTAACAATCTTATCACTAACCATAGTGTGTAGGAGAAGTTGAAAATGGTACTGCAGTAACTATACACGGATTATATCTATAATTATTTGTTTAAGGGGATTTTAAATGCTGATCAGGAGATTTTGACTACATCAATAAATGCAGGCATATAGAAAGACATATGGATTTAAAAAAAGTTAATAAATGTTGATTCGGGGATTTTGACCAAATCAATAAATGCTGAGTTTTTTTTTTAAAACAATAAAAAATTTAGAAAATTCATATTGAGATATTGGAGCTCTCACAGACCTTGGGGGTTAAAACCCCATTTTGCTTAATATATAGTATAGCGATCCCGGGTTTTATCCCTTATTGTACAGTGATCCGGACTTGGTTCCATGGATGTTAGCAGTTGTTTATATCTTGTTTACATCCTTTCATGCTTCGTATTTGAGTTATAGGATGTGTTGGGCAGGTTTGTTACAGATTGGTTGTATTTGGGAGTCAAGTGTTGCTGCCTAGGTTTTTGGACCTTCGCTCGAGCGAGCAGTTTGTCGCTCAAGCGAGCTTCTTGTTTTGGTCCTTCGCTCGAGCTAGGATTTCTTCGCTTGAGCGAGAGTTGAGTTTTTGTGTCTGGTGGATCGAGCCAGAGTGGATTCGCTCGAGCGAGCGATTGCGTCTGGTTCTGGACCTGAGAGCTGTGTTTCTTGGCTCGAGTGAGCTTTCCTTCGCTCGAGCAAGCGAGGTGTATGTTTTCGAGTTCCTCGCTCGAGTGAGCATTCTGTCGCTCGAGCTTGCTTCTGGATTACAGACCTGAAGTTTCGAGTTTTTGGCTGAAGCGAGACTTTATTCGCTCGAGCGAGGGTTTCTTGTGTCTGGTCACTCGAGCGACCAAGTCTTCGCTCGAGCGAGCCTATTTTACATCAGCAGACAGCAGAGATTTTAAACATCACTTTTCTTCTTCTTTCATTTTGTAAACCCTAGCAACCGACACTCTCTCTCTCTCTCTAAACTTGTCTTCTCTCTAGATTTCATCTCCTTCTAGTAGGTTCCTAGCCTAACCTCTTTGTTAAAAAGATAGAGGGTGTTGAGAACTTTGTTTTAATCTGAAAAAGTTGGGATTTGGAGCACGTTGGATCTTGGTCTTCATCTCCATTTGAGCTCAAACTTCGAGGTAGGGATACCCTACTCCTCTTTATGAGCTTTGTCTTTGAATTTTGACATTTTGATATGTTGGAGTTGGTTTGGTAATTTTGTGAAAGTTTGGGGCTTTTGTGTAATTTTACAAAAGTTGGGGTTTTGTTTATATAAATCTATATGCATGTTTGGCATAGAAAGAAATGAGATTAATAATGATCTATTGAAGAAAATGGAACCTTAGGGTTGATGTTAATTATGGGAAATGTCCTAATTACATAGTTAAATTAATTGGTATAATTAATTTGGAGAAATGAAGGATTGAATTGAGAAAGTGAAATTGAAGATGTATGGAGTTAAAGGGTGTAGTCGAATTTAATTATTGCTCACCTAGTTGAAATGTTGATTAGACATCCATTTGATGCATTTAATTTCTGTTTAGAAATAACTGTTTTGGGCTATCGGTGGAGGATAGTCTTGATTGTTATAGACAATGCATGATGATTAGGCAAACTAAAACTAGTCAATTGAGTATGCTATTGAATATAGCAGTTGGAATAATACATTAACTTTTGTATTGATTGACTGTGTATATGATCTATGTTTATATACGTTGTGTTGTGTGGGAGAAGATAGGGGATGTACTCCGCGGTTTAGGGGAAGATAGGGGATGGACCTCTAAACCGAATTTTGTGTGACAGTGATACAACACTACAATGTGTATCAGGCTGCGCAATGGAAGTGTTTTATTTCATTAATACAACACTACAATGTGTATTATTTGAGATATGTGGAAGTGATTTTATATGTTATTAATACAGCACTACAATGTGTATCCATCATGATTTGAGAAAGGGTTTTAAAGATGAGTTTAAACCTCATCAAGTTATTTGGCTAGGTTCTGAGCCGTGTTTTCAAAATCAAAGTTGAAAAAGGAATGGGAAATGAAATGTAACATGAACTTAATGTCATGAAACCGAAATGTGATATAAGTGGATGTATTTGTGTTGACCATCTATCAACTGCTAATCTCTTAGTCATTGTTCATAGTTGGTTTGGGTGTATTTCTACTGGGCTGTGGCTCACCCTATATGGGATATCATTTTCAGGTACAGGTAGCATGCCACCTCCAAGGTCATAGCTAGGGAGGCTAGAGGCAGACAGACTTTTGTTGTTTTGTTATCTTTTGATGTAATACATGTAAATTCAAGCCAAGGGCTGAATGTATATTTGAGTTAGCACTCTTTTTTTTGTAAACAAGTGTTAACTTGGAAAGCTGTAAACCCGTAGGGCATTTGCTTTTGTTGTTAACATGTATTACTTTTTGTAATGAACTACTCCGATGAATGGAAGGGGTTTATTTCTTATATCAATACATGTCAATATTTATGGGTTTAATGTTATTATTTTGAGGGCGTTACAACTTGGTATCAGAGCGTACCGGGTTCGAATACTTTGGGTACGTGGAAAGTGATTAGGATCACAATGGGTTTGCCTCGCTTGTTAGAGACTTAGATGTAGTGTTATGTACTTATGTGATAACATGCTTATGTGACTATTTAGGTATGAGATTTAATTTCTAGGATGTTGATCGGATCCTTGGATTTCTGTGAGTCTTGTTGGAAAAGCACTTGATCAATGCTGTTTGTAACCGGAACTCTAGCAACGCCTCGGGACTATCATTATCCGGAAATGAAATTCGTAAGTGCTTATGTGATTATGTGCTTACGTGGAATGAATTACAGTTGTTCATGTATTAGGACGCGGGTGTTTAGTTTCGGCACATTTATGAATGTGCTAATGTTCTTCGTTGCCTTTATTAGGATGTCAGGACGAGGACGTGGAGGTAGGCGAGGTAGGCCTAGGAGGCAGGAGATGCCTCTACTGGATGATATTCCGGCACAGCAGGAGGGGATTGGTCAGGCCAATGTGGCCGAGCCAGCAGGTTAGCAGGCTATGGGCGACTTAGCCCGTGGGATAGCCGATGCTTTGAGGGAGTCTATGGGAATTCTCAGAGCTGAGAATCCAGTTCAGGCTCCAGTGCAGGCCCAGGTTGTTGAGGCAGGGCCTTCCTTCTTGAAAATGGAGTTTTTCCGGTCTAATCCGGATGAGTTTGTTGGGGATCCGAAGGAGCCATTTAAGGCTGACGAGTGGTTGGAGCAGATGAGTAAGACGTTCGAGATGCTTGGCATCGAGGACGGGGCATTGAAAGTGACCTTGGCATCTTTCCAGCTAAAAGGGGATGCGGGTCAGTGGTGGAAGTTCGTGAAGGGTCGCATTGAGGGCACTTGGGAGGCTTTGGTGAACGCTTTCCAGGAGAAGTTCTTATCTTCAGCAGTCAGGGAGAAGCTGAGAGACCAGTTCTGCCAGCTTTTTCAGTTGAGTTCTTCAGTGGCCGAGTTTGAGGCTGCTTTTACTAGCTTGTCCAGGTTCGCACCTGAACTTGTGGCGTCCGAGGAACGTCGTTGTATCGAGTTTGAGAAGAGGTTGAGGCGTGGCCTCAAGATGAGAGTTAGGGGTTTTATGATCCGAGACTATGGGTGTTTGGTTGATGCTGCAGCCCATATGGAGATCATGATGCTGGAGGAGGAGAGACAGAGAGGCTCCAAGAGGAGCCAGGATGGTTAGGGAGATGGCAGGAGACAGAGGGGTGCTAACCCTCAGCAGTCTCAGGGTGGTGTGGCTAGATCGACCTTTCCAGTGCCGAGTGCAGGCTCAGGGAGAGGCAATCAGGGAGAGTTCACCTGTTACAAGTGTGGTCAGTTAGGCCACAAGGCTTCAGTTTGCCCACAGAGGGGACGAGGTCAGAGAGCTGCTTCTTCTTCAGCTAGACCACAGAGCCAGAGTCAGGGCAGGGGCCAGCCCTTATCTTGTTATCAGTGTGGTCAGCCTGGGCACCTGAAGAGGTTCTGCCCACAGTTGAGTGCCACTTCGGGAGCGTCTGGTTCTAGGCAGACGCAGGGTTTTCAGCCAGCTCAGTCTGTGCAGGCCTCGAGGGCCAATCAGGGGGTTTCATCGTCCCAGTCTGTACAACAGTCGTATGCTCCGAGGGGTGAGCAGGTGGATCAGGGGCCTACAGGGCGCGTGTATGCGGTTACCGCGCAGGACCTAGTACCGGCTCCATCAGTTGTGAGAGGTACCTTTCTGTTTTGCAACTCGGTTGCTAGTGTGTTGATTGATACGGGTGCGTCTCATTCTTTTGTATCTGCTGCATTTGCATCTGTATTGGAGTTGGAGCTGGCACAGTTAGCATCTCCTATTTGTGTTGTGTCACCTGTTGGGGGTGAATTGATTTTGAAACACGGATGTATGCATGGCCAAATTTGCAAACTTAGGCTTATCTACCAAATTGCCACCTATAGTGGACCTTTATTTATTATTATTGTTTGAGCCTTATCACCTAATCAAAACTATTGATCAGCCATTTCCTACACTCCAGCCGACCAAAGTGAGAGAGAGGGAGAGAATTAAGAGGAAAATTGAATTCATCTTGCTCATCTTGTGAATTGCTAGAAGAACTTGAAGATTTGTAACATAGATTGCTAAATTGAGCTTGCAAGACTTGTAATTGAGACTTAGGTAAGAAAATCCATCTTCTTCTTGTTGTCTTTAAGCTTCATCTTGCATATTCTAGGCTCCATTGTAGAATCAAGCCATGATTTAGTGCATAGAGGTTGAATTATGCTTGAATTCATGCATGCATGGCCATTTTGGTGCATTTTGAAGTTGAATTCATGATGGATTGTACATGCATGCTCATGTTTCTATCAAAGTTCATGTTTTCATTTTGTTTTCCAACTATTGAGCTCATTAGAGCAAAATTTGAACCTTGAATTTGGTTAAAAACTCATGCATTGCATGTTTTGAAATTGTTCTTGAAAATGGGTTTGAATTTTGGATTTAATTGACTCACCTTTGGGGCTTGAATTCATAAATTGGCTTTTGAAACTTGTTATACATTGTTTTGGGATGTATTTTCCAGAATTTGGGCCCAAGAGGTCGAGAATTGAGTTGAGAATGCTTGGTTTGAGCTTCGAAGGCAAATCTGGAAATTCCAGATTTGGCTTCTTCGCTCGAGCGAAGGATTCCTCGCTCGAGCGACCAACGTTTCCTCTGAGCCACGCTCGAGCGAAGGATTGGTGGCTCGAGCGTAAAAATCGAGCATCCAGTACTTTTACTGTTTCATCAGACCGCTCGAGCGAAGGATTGTTCGCTCGAGCGAGGCCTTTGATTTTGGAAGCTCGCTCGAGCGAAGAAAGGCTCGCTCGAGCGAGGCTCTTATTTCAGCAAATTATGCAAAATGTTTTCTAAGTGTATTTTTGCATCCTTATCCCATCCTAGGCATTCTTAGGCCTAGTTTAAGGCATCTTAATGAGGATTTAGACATAGAACCACACCGAGGAATTTAGGGATTTAATTATCATCCTTCCCGACTGTGAAACTTAGTGTGTGTTCTATTTGTTAACTGTTTAGGGTGGGCTCTCGGGGACGCGCTCTAGCTGCTATTAGCCCAATCTCTGTGAGTAACAATTGTGTAAAGATATGTTCAAAATGATTATCTTTTGAATACTGAACTGAACTGTTTATTGAACTGATATTGTTTACTGAATGAATGTATGTCCTGTATTCTGAACTGTACTGTGGCATCCTTAGCACTTACTGTTTACTGTTACAGAGATCTCTGTCGGTTCCCTTGTGGAACCATACTGTTTATTGATTGATGGCCATCACTACCGTTGGATCTGTTAAGACCTGGCCTTTAAGACCTACTGTTTACTGCACGGATAGGCTAATGGATGTACCACATATGACTGATTGACTGAAATACTGAAAGACTGAAATACTGTTTAATGAACTGAATTCATTGCTGTAAGGACATTCATTCATAACCTCTTTACGCATTATGTTATTCACTGGGTTTTAGCTCACTGTTTATATATATATGTAGGTTCTCAGCAGCCAGACCGGAGCTAGGAGCGTGGGTTAGTCCCCAGTTTTGTCAAGCCAGCCTATGTGCCTCACTGCGAGGTTCCGAGACGCCATGCCATGGCTTGGGGTGTTTTTGTTTCCCCACCTGTCTCCCTACTGTTTTGTGTTACTGTTTAGACTGTTATCCCTCTTACTGCACTGTTGTCAAGGGATTTGATCCCTGTACTGACTGACTGTAAATGATTGTATAGACTGTACTGTTCTAAACTGTTTGAATGCATGAAAAATGTTTTTGGCATACAGATTGTCACAGCTCAGTGGACACTAGTTATTTACTGTATTAGCTTCCGCCAGGCCCTGAACTCTGTTTTACTGTTCTACTGTTAAGCAGGCCTTCGGTAATCTCAGATTACTGGCCGGTTACGGTGCTAAACCCATAGGGCCGGGTTTGGGTCGTGACACGCGGTATGGCCACTATGAGTTCCTGGTAATGCCATTTGGGCTCACCAATGCACCGGCAGTCTTTATGGATTTGATGAACCGGATATTCTGGGAATTCTTAGACCGTTTTGTAGTCGTTTTCGTGGACGACATCCTGATTTATTCACCTTCTGAGGAGGAGCACGAGGCACACTTAAGGGTGGTGCTAGAGTTACTTAGAGCCCATAGGCTGTATGCCAAGTTTGGGAAATGTGAGTTCTGGCTAGGGGAGGTCAAGTTCTTAGGCCATGTGGTTTCCGGAAAAGGGGTGTCTGTTGATACATCCAAGATTGAGGCAGTGCAAGATTGGGCACAGCCTAAGAGTGTGTTTGAGATCCGCAGTTTTCTGGGTTTAGCTGGGTATTATCGCCGGTTTGTGAAGGATTTCTCTAGGCTAGCTTCGCCGTTGACTAGATTGACTCGGAAGGGAGTCAAATTTGTGTGGAGTGAGACTTGTGAAAAGTCGTTCCAAGAGCTGAAAGTTAGATTGACCACCGCTCCAGTCTTGATTATTCCGGAGAGAGGGTTGGGTTATGCAGTCTATTGTGATGCCTCACGAGAGGGTTTGGGTTGTGTGTTGATACAAGAGGGGAAAGTGGTTGCCTATGGCTCACGTCAGTTGAAAATACACGAGAAGAATTACCCTACACATGACCTAGAGTTAGCAGCAGTAATCTTTGCCTTGAAAATCTGGAGGCATTACCTATATGGTGAGAAGTTCGAGGTGTTCTTGGACCATAAGAGTTTGAAGTCTCTGTTTACACAGAAAGACTTAAATCTGAGGCAGAGAAGGTGGATGGAGTTCATTGAGGACTACGATTTTGAGTTGCACTATCACCCGGGAAAGGCCAATGTTGTGGCCGATGCCCTTAGTAGAAAATCCATTAGTGATGTAGCTTGTATAGCCATCCGGGAATGAGAGATGTTGGGGGCACTTGGCGAGTTTGATTTGCTTCTGGGCGAATCCGTTGAGGCTGCGGCCTTGTTTTCTGTTGTTGCGCAGCCTACACTTGTGACTAGAGTGTTAGAGGCACAGAGAGATGACTTTGAGGTAGAATCCCTCCGAGAGAAGATCTCTAGTGGGAAGGTGGAGAAGGGTTTGACGGTGTATCCCGACCTGAGTGTGAGATACCGAGACCGTTTGTTTGTACCGGAGTCTTGCCGAGAGGAAATACTCCGAGAGTTTCATTATTCGCGCCTTGCGGTGCATCCGGGAGGCACTAAGATGTATCGGGATTTGGGTCGCCAGTTTTGGTGGCGGGGTATGAAGAGAGATGTGGCGATGTTTGTGTCCAAGTGCCTTACTTGTCAGCAAGTGAAGGCCGAGCATCAGAGGCCAGCGGGTTTGTTACAACCCTTGCCTGTTGCCGAGTGGAAGTGGGAGCATGTTACTATGGACTTCGTTGTAGGTCTTCCGAGGACTCAGCGGGGTAGTGATGCCATTTGGGTGGTTGTAGACCGGTTGACTAAGTCGGCGTACTTCATTCCTATGCGCGTGAGAGATTCGGTAGATCATCTTGCCGACTTGTATATTCGGGACATAGTGAGGTTGCACGGGGTCCCGGTGACGATCGTCTCAGATAGAGACCCTCGTTTTACTGCTAGGTTGTGGCAGAGTTTGCAGAGTGCCTTGGGTACTAAGTTAACCTTCAGTACGACTTACCATTCTCAGACTGACGGGCAGTCCGAGCGTACTATTCAAATCCTTGAGGATATGCTTCGGGGTTGTGTCCTTGATTTTAGTGGGACGTGGGAGAGGCACTTGCCTTTGGTGGAGTTTGCCTACAACAATAGTTACCAGTCTAGCATCGGTATAGCACCATTTGAGGCCTTGTACGGCTGACCGTGTAGGTCTCCAGTTTGTTAGGCCGAGGTGGGTGATGCACCTCTGTTGGGCCCAGAGTTGGTGAGGGAAACAACGGAGAAGGTTGAGCTTATTCGAAGGAGGCTTGTTACAGCCCAGAGTCGTCAGAAATCTTATGCCGACCGTAGGAGGAGACCTTTGGTATTCGAGGTGGGTGATCATGTCTTTCTGAAGATATCACCTAGGCGGGGATTGATGAGGTTTGGGAAGAGTGGGAAGTTGTCCCCTCGGTTTATTGGCCCTTTTGAGATCCTTGAGAGGATTGGCGAGGTTGCTTATCGTTTAGCTTTGCCGCCGCAGTTGTCCGGAGTTCATGATGTATTTCATGTTAGTATGCATCGGAAGTATGAACCGGATCCGTCACATGTATTGGATTGGACCGACTTAGAGATTGATGAGGATGCCTCGTATGAGGAGAGACCGGTTCGAGTCTTGGATAGCCGGGAGTAAGTCTTGCGAGGCAAGACCATTCCCCTAGTGAAAGTCTTGTGGAAACATCATGGAGTGGAGGAAGCCACTTGGGAACGTGAGTTGGAGGTCCGAGAGAAATATCCGGATCTATTTGTGGGTGTTTGAGCATGTATTGTATATTTTGCTGAATTGTTGAACCTTAAGAGTATTGAATATATCATAGGTTGTAAAACATGGTTTATGTTTTGAATTAATGGAAGTATTTTGAAACTTGCCTCAAAATGGAAGTTTGATATAACATTGCATGTGTTGAGTATTGTAGAATTAGAAATGTATCATGAACATTAGTTATGATATGAAATTGTTGAAATTGGAAGGAAAATGCATAATGTTAGTGCATGTTGAAATATATGTGTTGTTTACATATCGTGAAATGCCTTTTGATAGGAGATGGGATGACCGGTAATGGGTCGAGTTATTGAATGTTGTATTGTAACATTGTTTAAGCAAAGAAAAACTTGTTTTTGAAAACTTGTGCTAATTTCGGGGACGAAATTCTTTAAGGGGGGGAGGTTATAGCGATCCTGGGTTTTACCCCTTGTGTACAGTGATCCGGACTTGTCTCCGTGGACGTTGGTAGTTACTTATATCTTGTTTGCATCCTTTCGTACCTTGTATTTGAGTTTTAAGATGTGTTAGGCATGTTTCGAGCAGGTGGGTTGAGCCTTGGTCTAATTTCTTGTTGCCCAGTTTTTGGTCGTTCTGCTCGAGCGGGTCTTCTTGCGCTCGAGCGGGGTTTACACCCTTCCAGCTTTTTGTGTCCCTGCAAAACTTCTGCAGGTGTGATTTCTACGCTCGAGCGGGTTGCGCTCGAGCGGGATTGTTGGAGCTCGAGCGGGTAGTACATTTTTGGTGAAAGTTCTGGGATGGGATAATCCACGCTCGAGCGAACTGGTTTTTCGCGCTCGAGCGGATGTGTTTCACTCTTGTGTCTTGGAGCTCAAGCGGGCCTTCTTGCGCTCGAGCGGACCCAGATTTTTGTTCTTGACGCTCGAGCGTTGTGTTTTCCGCTCGAGCGGACCTGTCGTATGTCAGATAGCAGTTAGGCATTTTTGAATCACTTTTTACATTCACTCTCTCTCTCTTACTTTCTAAAAAGACATTTTGAGAGCTTCTCTCTATAGAAACTCCCTTTTCTCTAGGGTTTGATCTAGTTAGAGTGTTCTCCTCACCTTTGGCCTTTACAAAAGTTGTGTTGATCGTCGAGGGCTACGTTTTGATCCGAACATTTTGAGTTTTGGAGCACTTTGGTTTTGGTCTCCTTCTCCTTTTGAGCTCTAACTTCGAGGTAGGGATATCCTACTCCTTCTCATGAACTTTGTCTTTAAATTTTGACATTTTGATATGTTGGGGTTGGTTTGGTAATTTTGTGAAAGTTTGGGGCTTTTGTGTAATTTTACAAAAGTTGGGGTTTTGTTTATATAAACCTATATGCATGTTAGGCATAGAAGGAAATGAGATTAATAATGATCTATTGAAGAAAATGGAACCTTAGGGTTTTTATGTTAATTTTGAAAAATGTCCTAATTACATAGTTAAATTAATTGGTATAATTAATTTGGAGAAATGAAGAATTGAATTGAGAAAGTGAAATTGAAGGTGTATGGAATTAAAGGGTGTAGTCTAATTTAATTATTGCTCACTAAGTTGAAATGTTGATTATATATCCATTGGTGCATTTATTTTCTGTTTAGAAATAATTGTTTTGGGCTATCGGTGGAGGATAGTCTTGATTGTTGTAGACATTGCATGATGATTAGGCAAACTAAAACTAATCAGTTGAACGTGCTATTGAATATAGCGATTGGGGTAATACATTAACATTATGTATTGATCGATTGTATATGATAACTGTTTATATACATTGTTTGTGTGGGAGGAGAAAGGGGCTGTACTCCACGGTTTATTGGAAGAAAGGGGCAGTACCTCTAAACCGGATTTTGTGTGACAGTGATACAGCACTACAATGTGTATCAGGCTGCGAAATAGAAGTGTTTTGTTTCATTAATACAGCACTACAATGTGTATTATTTGAAACGTATGGAAGTATTTTGTTTCATTAATACAGCACTACTATGTGTATTATTTGAGATATGTGGAAGTGATTTGATATGTTATTGATACAGCACTACAATGTGTATCCACCATGAATTTCGAGAGTGTTTTAAAGATGAGTCTAAACCTCATTAAGTTAATTGGCCAGGCTCTGAGCCGTGTTTTCAAACTCAAGGTTGAAAAAGAAATGGGAAATGAGATGTTACATGGACTTAAATGTCATGAAACCGAAATGTGATATAAGTGGATGTATCTGTGTTGACCATCTATCAACTGCTAATCTTTTAGTCATTGTTCATAGCTGATTTAGTGTATTTCTACTGGGTTGTGGCTCACCCTTTATGGGACATCACTTTCAGGTACAGGTAGCATGCCCCCTCCGAGGACATAGCTTGGGAGGCTAGAAGCAGATAGACTTTTTGGTTGTTTGATTCCCTTTTTGATGTATTACATGTAATTTCAAGCCAAGGGCTTAATGTGTATTGAGTTAGTATTCTCCTTTTTGTAACCAAGTGTTAACTTGGAAAGCTGTAAGCCCGTAGGGCATTTGCTTTTGTTGTTAAAATGTAATACTTTTGTAATGAGTTACTCTGATGAATAGAATGATGGTTATCTTTCATATCAATGCATGTCTAGATTGATGGGTTTAATGTTATTATTTTGAGGGCGTTACAACTCTTTTCAATTTTTCCCATGCACTATGGTTAGTAATAAGATTGTTAAATTATTTTTATAAAAAATCTAAAAAAAATAATTTGTATATTAAAAAAATATCTAAAACAAATCTATATATATCTATATCTATATCTATATCTATATCTATCTATACTATATATTAAGCAAAAGGGGGTTTTTAACCCCAAACCTTGTGGGAGCTCCAATCTCCCAATCTAAATTTTCTGATTTTTTGATTTAAAAAAAAAAACCTTAGCATTTATTAACTTCTCCCAACCCCAAAGTCTTACCCTCATAATAATATTTTAATGCATTAAGTACAAGCATGAAAATTTTTTTTTGAAATCCAACACATATGAATTTCTTGAAAAGTCCCAACACATATGATTATTATCCCTCATAACAACACTTTAATGCATTAAAAACAAACATAAAAAAAAATTTCTTAAAAAGTCCAACACATATGATTATTATCAAAATATTAAATTTTAATATAATATAATAAAAAAAAGAAGACATTTAATTTCTTGAAAAGTCCAACACATATGATTATTATCAAAATATTAAACTTTAATATAATATAAAAAGGGAAAAAAAGAAGATATTTTTTTTTTAAAAAAAAGATATTTAAAAATCGCAATTCACATATATAGATAATTGTAAATATATTAAGGAAAATGGGGTTTTTAAACGTCAAGCCTTGTGGGAGCTCCAATATCTCAATCTTAATTATCTAAATTTTTGATTGAAAAAAAAAAAAACTCAACGTTTATTGATTTGGTCAAAATCCCCTGATCGGCATTTATTAACTTTTTTCAATCCGCATGCCTGCATTTATTGATTTGGTCAAAATACCTGATTAGCATTTAAAATCTCTTAATACAAATAATTATAGATACAGCCCGTGCATAATTATTACAATAGCCTTTTTAATTTCTCCTGTACACTATGGTTAGTGATAAGATTGTTAAATTATTTTTATAAAAAAATCTTAAAAAATATAATTTATATATTAAAAAAATTAAAAAAAATATAAATATCTATAATTATCCCGTGCATAGCACGGGTGATAAGCTAGTGTATAGTTACTGCATTACCTTTTTCAACTTCTTCCATACACTATGTTTAGTAATAAGATTGTTAAATTATTTTTATAAAAAAATCTTTAAAAACATAATTTATATATTAAAAAAAATCTAAAAAAAATATAAATATTTATAACTATCCCGTGCATAGGACGGGTGATAGGCTAGTACTATATATAAGCAAAAGGGGGTTTTTAACCCCAAGTTTTGTGAGAGTTCCAATCTCCCATTCTAAATTTCCTGATTTTTTGATTTAAAAAAAAAAATCTTAACATTTATTAACTTCTCCCAACTCCCAAGTCTTACCATCATAATAAGACTTTAATGCATTAAGAACAAGCATAAAAAAAATTCTTTGAAATCCAACACATATGAATTTCTTGAAAAGTCCCAACACATATGATTATTATCCCTCATAATAACACTTTAATGCATTAAGAACAAGTATAAAAAAAATTTCTTGAAAAGTCCAACACATATGATTATTATCAAAATATTAAAGTTTAATATAATATAATAAAAAAAAAGATATTTAATTCTTTAAAAAGTCCAACACATATGATTATTATCAAAATATTAAACTTTAATATAATATAAAAAATGAAAAAAAAGAAGACATTTAAAAAAAAAAATTTTAAAATCACAATTCACATATATAGATAATTGTAAACACAATCCGTGCATAGCACGGGTGATATGCTAGTCTATACTATATATTAAGCAAAAGGGAGTTTTTAACCTCAAGCCTTGTGGGAGCTCCAATCTCCCAATCTAAATTTCCTAATTTTTTTATTTAAAAAAAAAAAAAAACCTTAGCATTTATTATCTTCTCCCAACCCCCAAATCTTACCCTCATAATAACACTTTAATGCATTAAGAACAAGTATAAAAAAAATTCTTTGAAATCTAACACATATAAATTTCTTGAAAAGTCCCAACACATATGATTATTATCCCTCATAATAACACTAGACATTTAAAAATAGCAATTCACATATATAGATAATTGTAAATATATTAAGAAAAATGGGGTTTCTAAACCCCAAGCCTTATGGGAGCTCCAATCTCTCAATTTTAATTTTCTAAATTTTTGATTTAAAAAAAAAAAAAAAAAAACTCAGCATTTATTGATTTGGTCAAAATCTCTTGAGTAGCATTTATTAACTTTTTCCAATCCACATGCCTGCATTTATTGATTTGGTCAAAATCCCTAATTAGCATTTAAAACTCCCTCATACAAATAATTATAAATACAGCCCATGCATAGTTACTGTAGTAGCCTTTTTAATTTCTCCTGTATACTATGGTTAGCGATAAGATTGTTAAATTATTTTTATAAAAAATCTTAAAAAACAGAATTTATATATCAAAAAAAAATTAAAACAAATATAAATATCTATAATTATTCCGTGCATAGCACGGGTGATAGGCTAATATTATATAAGGAAAATGGAGTTTCTAACTCACAAACCTTGTGAGAGTTCCAATATCTCAATCTTAATTTTCTAAAGTTTTTATTTTTTTATAAAAAAAACCTCATCACTTATTGACTTCTCCCAAGCTTATTTGACTTCTCTCGTGCACACCCTTTTCAACTTCTCCCATACCTATTTAATTATTTTGGAAATAATAATTATCCCTTCATTTATGGATTTCAAATGGAAAGATAACATAAACATTTCATAATCTCTTCATTATAATTTCTCTCATTGATTTCCAAAAGAAAATGTTAAAACTTGCTTTTCTTTTCTCTCTCATGAGGAAAATGGGGCTTCTAACTCACAAACTTTGTGAGAGTTCTAATATTTCAATCTTGATTTCCTAATTTTTTGATTTTAAAAAAAAAAAAACCTCATCACTTATTAACTTCTCCCAAGCCTTTTTTGACTTCATCCATACACACCATTTTCAACTTCTCTCATATCTATTTAATTATTTTAGAAATAATAATTATCTCTTAATTTATGAATTTCAAATGGAAAGATAACAAAAATATTTCATAATCTCTCTATTCTAATTTCTCTTACTGATTTCCAAAAGAAAATATTAAAACTTGTCTTCCTTTTTTCTCCCTCTAAAAATCAAATAATATTTTTCATGAGAATTGTGAATATCTATCTATATCTTATATATTATATTATAGCATAACCAAAAAAAAAAAAAATTAAAAATCAAATATACAAACAGATAAAATTAATAAATATTATTTTTATTTATTCAGTTAATTTTATTTATTTATTTATTTTTTTTTTGCCTCTCAATATCCAATTTTAAATTTTAAAAATCTTTAAAATTTATCTAAACAAGTCGAATTTGAAAATATCTCACACCATCATACTTTAAATTAATAAAACTCACATGTCTATCACATATCTATCTATATCTATATATCTATATATTATCTATCTATCTATATCTATACTATATATTAAGCAAAAGGGGGTTTCTAACCCCCAAGGCCTGTGGGAGCTCCAATATGTCAATCCTAATTTTCTGATTTTTTGTTTTTTTTTTATTTAAAAAATTAACCTCAGCATTTATTCAATGATTGGTTCAAAGATTATAATTACACTATTGATAAATGGAAAAGCCCCCAGGTATTTACACGCCACCACTTTTGCTTCCCCAAGAGACCCATGTAATCAATGGGTCAGTGGCTCTTAATTTTTTTTCTTTCTTAATTTTTTTGTTTTGTTTTTTGAAAAAAAATAAATAAACAATTATTAAATTCTTTCAAAACTTTAACTTTATAACTTCTCTAATACACGTATTTACACGCCACCACTTTTGCTTCCCCAAGAGACCCACGTAATCAATGGGTCAATGGCTCTTAGTTTTTTTCTCTCTTAATTTTTTTGTTTTGTTTTCCGAAAAAAAATAAATAAACACTTATTAAACAGTGAGTCTCATTTTTCTAAACAGTGAGTCTCTTATTAAACAGTGAATCTTTATAACTTCTCTAATACACATATTTTCCTTAACTTTTCACATATCTATTGTAAACAGTGAGTCTCATTTTTGCTTTCTCCTTCTTCAGTTCTCACTTCTACATTTTCAACTTCAGTGACCACGTATACAAACAGTAAGTGTTATTTTTGTTTTCTCTTTCTTAACTTTTTCTTTTCTCTACTGTTTTAATATTGTAATTTTTGTTATTTTTGTTTTCTTTTCTTAACTTTTTCTTTTCTTTACTATTTTAATTTTATTTTTGATTTTTTAACATGAACCGTCATAGAGAGAAAAATGTGATTATAATTAGTTGAATGTGATGAGAAAAATGTGATTATAATTAGTTGAATGTGATGTGATTGTAGTTTGTTCAATGGCTCTTTTTTTAATATGATTGTTGTAATTAGTTCAATGGTTTTTTATTAATGTTATTTAATCTTTTTATTTACTATTTTAATTTTATTTTTGATTTTTTAATATGATTGAAGTTAGATAAATATAAACCCTCACAAAGAGAAAAATGTGATTATAATTAGCTGAATGATTTTTTTTTTTTTAGTTGAATGTGATGAGAAAAATGTGATTATAATTAGTTGAATGTGATGTGATTGTAGTTTGTTCAATGGCTCTTTTTTTAATATGATTGTTGTAATTAGTTCAATGGTTTTTTTTAAATGTTATTTAGTCTTTTTATTTACTATTTTAATTTTATTTTTGATTTTTTAATATGATTGAAGTTAGATAAATATAAACCCTCACAAAGAGAAAAATGTGATTATAATTAGCTGAATGATTTTTTTTTTTTAATGTGATTGTAGTTTGTTTAATAGTTCTTTTTTTTTTTCATTTATTTATTTTATTATGGGAAAAATGTGATGTGATTGTAAGATAACGCATAAAAATATTTGTGATTTGTCTAGCGAATAAAAAATTATAATTTGATTGAAGTTAGATAAATACAAACCCTCACAAAGAGAAAAATGTGATTATAAATACTAATTTTTTTTTCTCCTTCTTAATATGATTGTAGTTTGTTCAATGGCTCTTTTTTTTAATATGATTGTTGTAGTTAGTTCAATGTTTTTTTTTTAATGTTATTTAATCTTTTTATTTACTATTTTAATTTTATTTTTGATTTTTTAATATGATTGAAGTTAGATAAATATAAACCCTTACAAAAAGAAAAATGTGATTATAATTAGTTGAATGATTTTTTTTTTAATGTGATTGTAATTTGTTTAATAGTTCGTTTTTTTCATTTATTTATTTTATTATGGGAAAAATGTGATGTGATTGTGAGATAGCGCATAAAAATATTTGTGATTTGTCTAGTGAACAAAAATTATAATTTGATTTTTTAATATGATTTCAATGTTTTTTTTTTAATGTTATTTAATCTTTTTATTTACTATTTTAATTTTATTTTTGATTTTTTAATATGATTGAAGTTAGATAAATATAAACCCTCACAAAAAGAAAAATGTGATTATAATTAGTTGAATGATTTTTTTTTAATGTGATTGTAGTTTGTTTAAGTAAAATGGGGTTTTTAACCCCCAAGGCCTGTGAGAGTTTCAATATCCCAATTTGAATTTTCTATATTTTTTATTTTTTATTTTAAAAAAAATCTCAGCATTTATTGATTTGGTCAAAATCCCTTGATCAGCATTTATTAAATTTTTTCAATCCACATGTCTTTCCACATGCCTGCATTTATTAATTTGGTCAAAATCTCCTAATCAGCATTTAAAATCCCATAATCAGCATTTAAAATCCCATCATACAAATAATTATAGATACAATCCATGTATAGTTACTGTAGTACCCTTTTCAACTTCTCCCATACACTATGGTTAGTGATAAGATTGTTAAATTATTTTTATAAAAAATCTTAAAAAACATAATTTATATATTAAAAAAAATAAACCAAATATAAAATATCTATAATTATCCCGTGCATAGCACGGGTGATAGGCAAGTATTATATCTATCCTATATATTAAGCAAAAGGGAGTTTTTAACCCCAAGCCTTGTGGGAGCTCCAATCTCCCAATCTAAATTTCCTGATTTTTTGATTTAAAAAAAAAATCTTAACATTTATTAACTTCTCCCAACCCCCAAGTCTTACTCTCATAATAACACTTTAATGCATTAAGAACAAGCATAAAAAAAATTCTTTAAATCCAACACATATGAATTCCTTGAAAAGTCTCAACACATATGATTATTATCCCTCATAATAACACTTTAATGCATTAAGAACAAGTATAAAAAAAATTTCTTAAAAAGTCCAACACATATGATTATTATCAAAATATTAAACTTTAATATAATATAATAATAAAAAAGACATTTAATTCCTTAAAAAGTCTAACACATATGATTATTATCAAAATATTAAACTTTAATATAACATAAAAAAAGGGAAAAAAGAAGGCATTTAAAAAAAAGAAAAAAAGAAAACATTTAGAAATCGCAATTCACATAGATAGATAATTATAAACATAATTCGTGCATAGCACGGGTGATATGCTAGTACTATATATTAAGTAAAAAGGGGTTTTTAACCCCCAAGGCCTGTGGGAGTTTCAATATTTCAATATGAATTTTCTAAATTTTTTATTTAAAAAAAAATTCAGCATTTATTGATTTGGTTAAAATTTCCTGATCAACAATTATTAACTTTTTTCAATCCACATGCCTGCATTTATTGATTTGGTCAAAATTCCCTGATCAGCATTTAAAATCCCCTCATACAAATAATTATAGATACAATCTGTGTATGGTTACTACAATACCGTTTTCAACTTCTCTCATACACTATGGTTAATCATAAGATTGTTAAATTATTTTTATAAAAAATCTTAAAAAACATAATTCATATATTAAAAGAAATCTAAAACAAATACAAATATCTATAATTATCCCGTGCATAGCACGGGTGATAGGCTAGTACTATATATTAAGCAAAAGTGGGTTTTTAACCCCAAGCCTTGTGGGAGCTCCAATCTTCCAATCTAAATTTTCTAATTTTTTGATTTTTTTTTTTAAAAAAAACTTAGCATTTATTAACTTCTCCCAATCCCCAAGTCTTACCCTCATAATAACACTTTAATCCATTAAGAACAAGCATTAAAAAAAAAAAAAAAAAAAAAATTTGAAATCCAACACATATAAATTCCTTGAAAAGTCCCAACACATATGATTGTTATCCCTCATAATAATATTTTAATGCATTAAGAACAAGCATAAAAAAAAATTTCTTAAAAAGTCCAACACATATGATTATTATCAAAATATTAAATTTTAATATAATATAATAAAAAAAAAGATATTTAATTCCTTGAAAAGTCTAACACATATGATTATTATCAAAATATTAAACTTTAATATAATATAAAAAAGGAAAAAAAGAAGACATTTAAAAAAAAAGAAAAAAAAAAAGAAGACATTTAAAAATTGCAATTCACATATATAGATAATTATAAACACAATCCGTGCATAGCACGGGTGATATACTGGTCTATACTATATATTAAATAAAAAGGGATTTTTAACCCCAAGTCTTGTGGGAGCTCCAATCTTCCAATCTAAATTTCCTGATTTTTTGATTTAAAAAAAAAAAAAAAAAACCTTAACATTTATTAACTTCTTCCAACCCCCATGCCTTTTAGGAGATTTGGTCAAAACCCCCTCATAATTAAACTTTAATGCATTAAAGACCAGCATAAACAAAATTTCTTGAAAATTCCAATACATAAGATTATTATCAAAACATTAAGCTTTAATATAATATAACTTTTTATGTAGATGTCAATTTATAATAAAATTAATATTTTTAGGATTTTCTCATCAATCTATCAATTAAGATCTATGTTGACTATAAATTCTTTATAAAAAAATAAAAAATAAAAAATTATTACTGTTGAAATTGATGTAAACAGTAACAGTAACTTGTTAATTTGTTTGATAGTTACTCTGTTTGACAGTAACATATTATTTTGTTTAACAGTCACATGTTACTCAAGCAATGTTATCCAAGAAAAAGAAAATATATATATATTACTTTGTCCTTACTCAATTATGTGTTTTTCTTCTCAAGGGTTTATGAAGTAAAATAAATTGGGTCGTCATTTTCACTAAACAACGGTCCAATGAAGGGGTTTTGGCTAAATTTCTTAAGCATTTTTTACTTCTCCCATACCTACTGCTGTACCATTTTCAACTTCTCCCATATACTTTAGTGATGAGATTGTTAAATTATTTTTATAAAAAAACTAAAAAAAATAATTTATATATTAAAAAAATATCTAAAATAAATATATATTCTTATTAAAAAATAACAGGTTGCAATTGCGAAAAAAAATAGAAAAAAAAAATCTACACTATGCATTTTATTAATAATGCTAAAAAAATGCGCCAAATGTTTGTGTAAAAGTTTGACACGTGTTCACTCTTAAATTATCAAGTGAATATAGATAAAATCAAAGAACTAAACATTAATGGATAACAAATATTAGAAGTTCGATTATTGAAGCCTAATAACTATTAATTAATAGAATTCAGCAATTGAAAGATCTCAAACCATATCCCTGTCTGCTCAGATTTTTTTTTTTTTTTTTTTGTTCATGCATTCATTTTAATATTGATAGAGAATTGGACATGTTGAATAGTGAGCAACGTTAAAATTATACATTGAGATATGTAATTGTTGTAATGAAAAATAAAGGTTGCATTCCTTTTCTAAGACGATTTATTTGGTTATATCTCCAATTAAAATGTCAGGTGTGCTTTTATATCATCATTGGACGTTACTTTTATTTTTTTTTAGATATTTTGTCTCACATTGTTTGTGTTTTGTGTTATGAAATTTATTACATCTGTGTTTGCTAAAGCTATTAGATGGACCTAATGTAAGAAATGTAGACTATTTTAATGTCATTCTCGGGATTAAAAAATAAAAAATATACACAAAAAGTACATGAATAGACAAGATTTTACAAAATTCATTTGTGAGTCTCACTTCTTGAAAATCCTATAATTCATTTATTTTTTGTATTATATTTTATGTTTGGTTTCTGTACTTATTTTATATAATTTTCTTTGTTTTCTGTAAAAGTTTATTTTTAAAAATTAATAAATGAATGAGTAAATCATTTTCTATTTCAAACAATTTCATTTTTGTTTTTATTTTTTATTTTTTCTTAAAGTGGTTTTAGTTTTGGCCAATTACTTACTCTCTCCCTCTCTCTCTTTTTTTTTTTTTTTCTATATATTGTAATTTTGTGCATTTTTAGTGTATGATATTTTCACTAATATACTCGAAGATACACTATGAAAGAAGTATCATGCGAAAATCAAGCAAGAAGAATAAAAATCAATAAAACAATACGATGAATGTGGAGTAAAGATAAAAAATCAAAACTCCCAAAGCAAGCAAGTAAACAAACATGCAAGTATAATAGAATGTTTAACAATAGGCATTTGAAAATTTGCAACAAAATTTTATAACTTTTCTTTTTTGGTAAGAAAATTCTATTTAGTACTAGCTAAATAAAATACTTTTAAAATATATATTTTTTAATTTGAAATTAAAACTATAGTAAATTTATGTAAGTATAATTGCTAATTACATTTTTTTACTTAATGTATAATATTATATTGACTACCTTTTTCATGTTTATTTTTTAAAATATTTATATAAAAAAAAAAATGTTGTTAGGAATAAACTTTTCCTTAATTTAGTTATAAATTTTGCCTATACATTATTTTTAAATTTTAAATAATAGCAAATATAAAATAATTGATTGAAGATATGCTACATTTGTTATATTTCTTTTTTCAGTGTGCAAAAAAAAAAAAAAAAAAGAAGAAGAAGATATTTAAAAATCGTAATTCACATATATACAAATAATTATAAACACAACCCGTGCATAGCACGGGTGAAACACTAGTTATATATTAAGCAAAAGGGGGTTTTTAACCCCAAGCCTTGTGGGAGCTTCAATCTCCCAATCTAAATTTTCTGATTTTTTGATCTAAAAAAAAAAACCTTAGCATTTATTAACTTCTCTCAACCTCCAAGTCTTACTCTCATAATAACACTTTAATGCATTAAGAACAAGCCTTGTGGGAGCTCCAATCTTCCAATTTAAATTTTCTGATTTTTTGATTTAAAAAAAAAACCTTAGCATTTATTAATTTCTCTCAACCCCCAAGTCTTATCCTCATAATAACACTTTAATGCATTAAGAACAAGCATAAAAAAAATTCTTTGAAATCTAATACATACGAATTCTTTGAAAAGTTCCAACACATATGATTATTTTCCCTCATAATAATACTTTAATGCATTAAGAACAAGCATAAATTTTTTTTTTGAAAAATCCAACACATATGATTATTATTAAAATATTAAACTTTAATATAATATAATAATAAAAAAGACATTTAATTCCTTGAAAAGTCTAACACATATGATTATTATCAAAATATTAAACTTTAATAAAATATAAAAAAGGAAAAAAAGAAGGCATTTGAAAAAAGAAAAAGAAAAAAAAAGACATTTAAAAATCGCAATTCACATATATAGATAATTGTAAACATAATCTGTGCATAGCACGTGTGATATGCTATCTATACTATATATTAAGCAAAAGGGGGTTTCTAACCCCCAAGGCCTGTGGGAGCTCCAATATACCAATCCTAATTTTCTAATTTTTTGTTTAAAAAAAAAAAATTAATCTCAGCATTTATTAACTTCTTTCAATCCACAAGACTTTTTGACTTCTCTCATAATTACTGCAGTACCTTTTTCAAAACAAATAATTTGTATATTAAAAAAATTTAAAACAAATATAAATATCTATATCTATATCTATCTATTTATTTATATCTATCTCTAACCCACAAGTTTTGTGGGAGTTCCAATATTCCAATCTAAATTTCTTGATTTTTTGATTTAAAAAAAAAAATACCTTAGCATTTATTAATTTTTCACAACCCCCAGCCTTACCCTGATAATAACACTTTAATCTAATTTTTTGTTTAAAAAAAAAAAAATAATTAATCTCAGCATTTATTAACTTCTCTCAATCCACAAGACTTTTTGACATCTCTCATAATTACTGCAGTACTTTTTCTAAAACAAATAATTTGTATATTAAAAAAATTTAAAACAAATATAAATATTTATATCTATATCTATCAATTTATTTATATCTATCTCTAACGCACAAGTTTTGTAGGAGTTCCAATATTCCAATCTAAATTTCTTGATTTTTTGATTTAAAAAAAAAAAAAAAAACCTTAGCATTTATTAATTTTTCACAACCCCCTAGCCTTACCCTTATAATAACACTTTAATGCATTAAGAATAAGTATAAAAAATTTCTTGAAAAGTTCAACACATATGAATTCCTTGAAAAGTCCTAATACATATGATTATTATCCCTCATAATAACACTTTAATGAATGCATTAAGAACAAGTATAAAAAAAAATTCTTGAAAAGTACAATACATATGATTATTATCAAAATATTAAACTTTAATATAATATAAAAAAAACAAGACATTTAATTCATTTAAAAGTCCACACATGATTATTATCAAAATATTAAACTTCAATATAATATATAAAAAAAAAGAAGAAGAAGACATTTAAAAAAAAAAATTTAAAAATCACAATTCACATATATATCCCCTAATCAGCATTTATTACATTTTTTCAATCCACGTGTCTTTCCGCATGCATGCATTTATTGATTTGGTCAAAATTCTCTAATCATCATTTAAAATTCCCTCATACAGATAATTATAGATACAACCCGTGCATAGTTACTACAGTACCATTTTCAACTTGTCCCATACACTATGGTTAGTGATAAGATTCTTAAATTATTTTTATAAAATTTTTTAAAAAACATAATTTATATATTAAAAAAATCTAAAAAAATATAAATATTTATAATTATCCTGTGCATAGCACAGGTGATAGGCTAGTTTAATTCATTGAAATGAGAATGGAATGGGATGATGGTATTTAATAGGAACATATATTTTTACACATTTCTAAATATGTTAGACGGTATTTAATTCATTGAAATGAGATTGGAATGATGTAGAATGAATGAACCATACTATGTTATATATTTTCAATCAATTTTACACATTTATTTTTCTTCTTTTCTGTTTGTTGAGATTAATGACTACCACTTGGATTGTCATTATAGTTGTCCTAAATTATAAAGGAAAATGTTTGGTAGCTCAAAATTTTGTGGCTCAAATGGCTCAAATCTGTCAAAACGACGTCGTTTTACACTCAAAATCTGTCAAAACGATGTCGTTTTGATAGATTTGAGCCATTTGAGCCACAAAATTTTGAGCTACCTAGCATTGTTGAATTATAAAATGCCAATTATTTAACAGTTACCAAGTGAGATTCCCTTGCTGATATGATAATAAATTAGATTAAAGCCAACATTTTATTCACAATATTGATGCCTCCCACCTGCCTGCCCTGCTTCTCCTTCTCTTTTAGTTTCATTTCTGTAAATATTTTTTTCCAAAAAAAAAAAAAATGATAATAATAATAATCCATATTATCATTATTTTCAAATAGAAAATGTTAATGACCATTCAATGGCATTCATTATTAGTTTTGCTTTATGTGTAAAAAAAACAAAAGTATATAAAAAAACTACAATTAAATTTTAATAATTTTGATATTATGTTTTACCTCAACAACAATTCGATAAAATTATTTTTAGCATGATTCTTTTTAAGTAGGGTTAATTACACTAAGGGGCCATTTGGGAACATCATAAAAAGTCAAAAGCCAGTTTTTAATCCATTTTGGATCACACCATCTCTCACATAAAAAAGCTAAAAAAGGTAAAAGAAAAGCCAAAAAATAAACTTTGTACCATTTTCTCAAAACACCCCTAAGACAATCTCACTTTATCTCTATGAATTGAAATATTTTAACATTTTCAATTATAAAAATGTATCACTTTTATTTTTTATACATAACTTTCGAAACGGATGTATTTGTACAATTTTTTAATTGGAAAAATCAATATATTTAGATTCACAGATGAAAATAAGAAAGTAATATTTATTAATAATTAATAATTAAAGAGACCTTAGCAAATTAACCATCCACCCACAGGCCACCTGAAAAGCTGTACTATGAAGCAAGGGTGGCCCATGAAGTTCCAATAATTCTCCAGTTATGATCTTGTTACTTTGATTGTGGTAATTCTTCCTCGGAAGATTGTGTTGGCTGGCTATAAAAAAGGGGAGAGTAAAATATAAATGAAACAAGGTTGTTATGTATCACAAAATAAATTTCATAATTTATTTTAAGTAAGAAGGGAAATCTTTCCACCCTAATTGCCTCATTCACCCAGTTTAGAATTTTGTTAGTACGAATAATTTGAAAATCATTAAAAAAAAAAAAAAAAAAAAAAAAAAACAAAGCAAAAAAAGAGTGGTAGTGAGACTACCTAATCATAAACTATTAAGCAATGAACCATATGCTAACAAAATCCCACACTTCCTATCCAATTATTACTAATATTAGTAACTAGTGTCTCAACAATGCCATTCATGCCCTCTTTTTTAAGTCCAGCAGAAATTGATCACACCAGCAGTTCAAAACAACCAAATCAACGAAACAACCAGCAATTATCAAACACGATTAACCATTGGGAGTTTTCTGAATTAGCTAACCTTCCGATGCAAGAACATTCTTCAAGACAATCATCTCCCCATCAATCAAGCAAGATCAACTAATTCTCCTAACACTCACTATGAATCTTTAACATCTTCAAAAAAAGAATTCGGTATCTCCTGAGGAGAGGACAATGTTGAGATGCATTTGAACTGTTCCAAGGAAGTCATTAAATTTCAATCAGATAGTCATTTTTAAAGATGACCATTCACTATAATGCCAATAACAAGTTCAAAAACATGTATATACCTCATGCTGCTTATATTTATTTCTTGATGCAACCAAAGAGCCTCCCCTTTTACTTAATTGCAAATCATGTATGATAAGTGAAAAATCTAGAAATCCCCTAGATGATGATTTGTGATTATGTATCAATTTTAAGCAGTATATAACAATCCCAATCAACCAATCAAGACAAATTGACACAACAATTTTACGTAAAAAAATCACAATTGGACACCTCCAATTGTGATAAAAAAAAATCACAGGCAATAGTCACAAAACAATCCACTAAGAAGATATAAAGGAATTACACAGGTATACTCTCAATTACCTAACGAATCCACGCCCGAATTGAACAAACCTATATGTGCCTCTTCCAACCCCGTCTTCACCTCGGAATTGTCTTGACGATGAGCCACTCCAGAATCCACCAAAGTTTCAGGCTCGAATTCTTCAGAATCCACCGAAGAACAACTCTCTCTATTGGGTAGAACAAACAAATAATTCTTTGATGTATACTCTTTAAACCATGAGTTGAATACTCAATCAAAACATCAAAGAAAACTAGCAAAATATCCCCAGATATAAACCTTAATATCCAAGAAGAAGATCTGGAGGAGTTAGTAAAGTTTTGGGAGAAAACCAACTAGTCTATACTATATATTAAGCAAAAGGGGGTTTTTAACCCCCAAGGCCTATGGAAGTTTCAATATCCCAATCTAAATTTTTTAAATTTTTTATTAAAAAAAAAAAAAACTCAGCATTTGTTGATTTGGTCAAAATCCCCTGATTAGCATTTATTAACTTTTTTTCAATCCACATATCTTTCCACATGCCTGCAATTATTGATTTGGTCAAAATCCCCTAATCAGCATTTAAAATCTCCTTATACAAATAATTATAGATACAATTCGTGTATAGTTACTGTAGTACCCTTTTTAACTTCCCCCATACACTATGGTTAGTGATAAGAAAAAAATCTTAAAAAACATAATTTATATATTAAAAAAATCTAACACAAATATAAATATCTATAATTATCCCGTGCATAGCACGGGTGATAGGCTAGTATTATATAAGAAAAATGAGGTTTCTAACTCATAAGCCTTGTGAGAGCTCCAATATCCCAATCTTAATTTTCTAATTTTTTGATTTTTTTTTTTATAAAAAAATCTCAACATTTATTGACTTTTCCCAACCAACAACATTTTTGACTTCTTTCATATTTATTGCAGCATTCTTTTCAACTTTTCTCATACACTATAACTAGCCTATCACCCGTGCTATGCACGAGATAATTATAGATATTTATATTTGTTTTCATTTTTTTAATATATAAATTAAATATATAAATTAAATATATGGGGTTTGACCGAGGAGTTTGAAAGAATTTAATAAGTGTTTATTTATTTATTTAAGAGGCATTTACACAATAATTACATAATATATAAATTAAATACATGGGGTTTGACCGAGGAGTTTGAAAGAATTTAATAAGTGTTTATTTATTTATTTAAGAGGCATTTACACAATAATTACATGAGTCTCTTGGGGATGCAAAACATAAGGAAATTAGGATTTCATTTATTGCGTTATTCATTTAATAAGTGTAATTATTATAAATTAAGTGTTTATTGTAATCAGTAGTGTAATTATTACAATCTTTGAATTTATTGTAATCAATAGTGTAATTATTACAATCTTTGAACCAATCACCAAGTCAATTTTTTAAAAAAAAAATATTAAAAAATCAAGAAATTAGGATTGGCATGTTGGAGGTTCCACAAGCCTTGGGTTTTAAAAGACCCTTTTCCTTAATATATAGATATCTATATCTATCTATCTAACCCACAAGCCTTGTGGGAGCTCCAATATCCTAATCTTAATTTTCTAATTTTTTGATTTAAAAAAAAAAAAACTCAGCATTTGTTGACTCTCCTAACTTACAAGCATTTTTGTCTTCTCTCATGCCTACTGCTACACCATTTTTAACTTCTCACATACACTATGGTTAGTGATGAGATTGTTAAATTATTTTTATAAAAAATCTAAAAAAATTAATTTTGTATATTAAAAAAATATTTAAAACAAATATAAATTCCTATTAAATTTATCAATTTATCTATATATTATATAAGTAAAAAGGGGTTTCTAATCACAAGTCTTATGGGAATTTCAACATCTCTTAATTTATGACTTTCAAATGGAAAATATATCAAATATATAAAATAAAAAATAGAAAATATACGAATCCATTTCAAAATTCAAATTTTAGAGGCACTAAGTAGTTCACATCATCTTATTTGAGTCACAATCATTTTATTTGAGTCACATCACTTCTTATTTGAGTCACATCATCTCTTTACCACATCATTTCAAATCCAATCAATATTTCACATTTTTTCATAAAAAGTCAAAAAGTATAATGATTTATGGAACTCCTAAATATGGAAATCCCAAACAACCCCAAAATATGGAAAGCATTCCATTAATTTAAATTTAAAATTATAATGATTTATCCCATAATATATAAGTTTTAAATAATGATTTATTCCATGACTTATCTATATATCTATATACTATTATAATTGTAAAATATTGTCATTTCATTAAGATTGAAAGTTATAATTCTTTTTTCTCATTTTTTTATTTTGTTTAATTTTTTGTTAATACGTGTTACAATATGATTGGTCTATAAATTAATTTTATATTTTTAAAATAAAATTTAAAATTTGGATTATTACTTAAATTATGTTACTATAATTAAAAACAAATAGAAATCACAGATAAATTAAATTTTAAAAAAAAATAGATACCCACAACTCCATCTTAAATAAATTATAAAAAAAAATCCCGAATGGAAACCACACAAAAATAAAAAAAGATAAGAATTTAGATATGGATCTAAAAACAAATTTAAAACTTGCATTCTTTCTCTTTTCTCCAAAAAATTAGATAATATTTTTTATGAAAGTTGTAGATATGTATTTATATTTTATATATTATATTATAACATAACAAAAAAAAAAAACTAAAAATCAGATATACAAACAGATAAAATTAATAAATTTGATTTTTATTTATTCAGTTAAAATCTTTTTTTTGCATCTCAATATCCAATTTTAAATTTCAAATTTTTTTAAAGTTTATCCAAACAAATCTAATTTGAAAATATCTTCCACCATTATAGTATAAATCAATAAAACTCACATGTCTATCACATATCTAACTCACATCATAACTTACCAAAAGAATAATAATTAAAAACAAATAGAAATCACAGATAAATTAAATTAAAAAAAATAAATACCCACAACTCCATCTTAAATAAATTAGAAAAAAAAAAACCCTTAATAGAAACCACACAAAAATAAAAAAGATAAGAATTTAGATATGGATCAAAAAAAATATGACAATATCTACATTTAAATTATGATTTAGTAATATAATTATCTATTTTTTTAATGTATATATATCAAATTTTAAATCACTTAATAACACAAATTAATTAATTTTCAAGTCTTATTTGAAGAATAATCTTATTAGTCATCTTAACTCCTAAACTTCGCAGGCACTGACAGAAGAGCTAACAGATTGGATTAGGCGATGTTTAAGTTGTTAGAGGTAACATTCTCCCACTATATAAATTTATTTATTTTTTAATTTTATTTTTTCCCTCTATGATTCTCTTTCTCTACTATTGGTTTGGTTTTGATTTCGGTTTTAGTGAGACTTATGTGTTTGTTTACAGGTTTGCATTGTAGAGAAGAATTATTAGTGATTATGGTTGCAATCGAAGTATCTATGTCCGTTACATGCCAAGAATTTTGATCGGATTTTGTTTTCTTCAGTGAAGACTGTAAAATTGAAATTAAAAAAATGGGTATCAATTTTTTTTTTTATATTTTTTGTCATTTTACTTTATAAAAAATGTGAAAATTTGTTGAGAATTCAAAATTTTACTATAGCATTAGATTTTGTATAACTAGGTGGGTATTTGGGAAGTGGATTTTTTTTGTAGGTTTTTTTAGTTGTACGATATTATTGGAGAAATTTTTTTTGTGTTTGGGAAGATAGTTGGATTTTTTTGTAGTTGGACATAATGTTTGTGAGAGAAAAAGTGAAATGATTATGAGGTTTGATGTGATATTTTGTTTGAATTTGTTTTTTTTGGTTTCGTAAACAATTTGTCTTTTAGTGAAAAAAAACAAAAACAAAAAAACAAAAAAATTTCCTTCCCAAACACCGCCTAGGCAAATTTAAAACTTCTAAATATCATTGTGTTTTTTATTTTTATTCTCTTTCTATCCCATTAGACTATTACTGCTATTTGTTAGTTTATTAATTATAATTCAATTAATTGAAAATGAAAGCTTAATATAATTTTTCATATATATTATAGTTAATTTGTTAAAACTATAGTTGTATATAATAATAGCATAATATATAGGGATACTATCTAAATATAATTTATATTTTTTTTATGTGAGTAAAATAGTCCATCTTAATAGTATATGGAAGAGTTAGATGGTTTCTTTTATCTCTAAAAAATCCAATCTATTTTTTTTTTACTTTTTAATTTTTTAAATTGAAATAGTCTATCTTAGTAGTATATAGAAGAGTTAGATAGTCTCTTTTATCTCTAAAAAACCCAATCTATTTTTTTTTTTTACTTTTTAATTTTTTAAATTGAAACATCAATTGTTTGTGTCCATCAAACAAAACTGATAAACACATATCAAAAAGTTACACATTTTTTTTTCATTTTTTAATATGTAAGATATTTACAAATGGAAAATGTTTGACACTCTAAATTTTTTTCCATAATCCAATTTATAATGATATAAATATGAGAAGAAAATTAATTAAATCATACATTTCAACCTACCACATACTCAAATTTTGACTATTTCAATATGTTATTTCATTATAATTCCAATTAAGAGAATCTTCAACCCTTAATATATATTTTTTATCAAATTATAATTTGATAAAAATTTAAAAAGATGAAACATTAAAAATTATTATTTTTTCCATCAAAATTGGTGAAAAGAAAAAAAATTGTGTAAGAATGAAAGTTCTTTTAAAAATTGATATAAATTTAATGAAAAAGTTAAAATAATTCATATCAAATCAAATCAAAATTTTTATTCAAATTTAAAATCAAATTAGATAAAAAAAAAATGATGAAAGTTTGAAAATATTTTGAAACTTTCTTATTCATAAAGACTAGAAATAATTGAAATAAATTATTATTAGTTATGAAATTGAAATCAAAAGAAATGTAACTTAAATTATTAGATTAATAATGGAAACATCATATTAATTATTATTAAATATCACTTCACTTCATATTTAATAATAAAATTACATATTTGTTTTAATTATAACTTTTAAATTTGTATATTTTTATAACAAAAATAGGTATGTCATAACTCAGTTAATCTCATTTAATCAGGTTTAATTTTTTTTAATACAAATTATCAAAATTACACTAAATATATTTATATGTATATTTTTTTAATTTTTTTAAACTAATAATTTAGAAAGTTACAAACATAAAAGCTAACTTATAAATTTCATGTATACTTCAAGATAATTATAATATTTTTTTTAATTTATAAAATCCCGTGGATAGCACAAACTACCACTAATATGATATATAATACAATCACACTCATGGAGCTAGGCAGTGGTTTTTATGGACCCAAGCCTTATGATATATATTACTTCTCCTTACCAAGGGTTGGTTTAGTTGGTAAGGATCGTCCCCTTCGTCCATTTGGCTTAGGTTCGAGTCCCACTGCCGATAGTCCTTTGTTGGTGGAGCGATATTGCGTAACGCTTTCCCTGACCCTGAAATGGGGTAGCCTCCCTTCCTCCTAAACTTTTTTTTGAATAAAAAAAATATATATTACTTCTCCTTGTTTTCAGGCTTTGGATTTTTTTAATTTTTTAATTTTTGTTTTGGAAAAGTAAAAGAGGAGAGAAAGAGAGAGGGGCCATTTTAGAGGGAGGTGTGGATCACAGCTAGGAACAAAAAAGGATCAATTAGTAAGATTAGGTTCACAGCAATCGAGGTTGTGTGTGGTTTTTTTTTTTTTTTTTGGATCATATACTCATTATTATTCAAAGTGTCAAAAGTTGTTTGCTGGACTTAAAGTTTAGGCCACTCTTTGCTTTTTCTCTATAATGACTCCAATCAATGTAGGCTAATAAAGCTTTAAAAACCAATTGAATAACACTCGCTATATGAACTCGCTCTGTTTCACATTCGCATATTTGATGACTTGCCTAGTCAATGGCTTGTAGCCCAATGGATATGAGAGTATTGGGAATTCAAATCTTGTTACAGTCGAGTTTAAAGTGTATTAGTTTCAATAAGTTCTTATTTTATCATCTGTTATTTGTTATAGGTTTACTCGCCCAGTTGTTTAGTGACTTTTTTTTTTTTTTTCATACTTTTTAAAATAGGTTAGATATATGTTATGTATTTTGATTCTTAAAAAAAAGACTTTATCGAGTAGAGATATCAGACGTTTTCTTACCAAATATGATAATTAGAGTATTATTAATGCGCTATCCTGCACTTACTTATAGTTTTTGATAACGTAATTTAACCATTCCTTTGGGGGACATGCATTTGGGAGGGGGAAAAAATTTAATAGAATTTTAGATGCAAGTAGGAGAATGTTAGGTAGCCATTTTGCTCATTCATTAATGTTGGTCATAATGTTGAGTCCCCAAATATTGGCTCATTTGGTTGAAATAAAAGGTCAGTTAATCTTTCTGGTTTATTTTTTTTTATCTGTTTTGAAAAAAAATTCTACTTTGGGTTCATTTTTTTCTTACTTTTTAGATTTATCTTAACTAGATGATTCTTAAAAAAAAATTAAATTTTAAAATTTTGGAAAAAAAAAAGGATCAATAAAAAAGAAAACAAGTCAAATTTTATTTTTTTTAAAAATTTACAAAACTTGGCTCATTTATGTATATTTTAGAGTTTTAATTTAAAAAATTTTAAGATTGTCTAGTCCAGAAATATTTAAAAAGTAAAGAAATTTAGCATAATTTTTTTAAAAAATTCTAAAATTAAAAATAAATCAAACTAAAAGTAAAAAAAAACAACTCTTACTTAACATGCATCTAACTAATGTATTAGTTTTTTACTCGTGGGATAAGCCAAAAATGAAAAGCAAAGTACAATGTCAATTTTATTGGAACTCTAATAAGAGTTAGTGAGGTCAATTTTTTTATTAAAGCACTAGTGAGTGTTTAAAGTAGTCCTACATAGATTTTTGTTGAGAGAATGTAAATCAAAAGGAAATTGGGAGGAGGAGGTAGAAGAAGATTTCCCTCTTAACACGGTGTAAGCAATATATAGTCATGGTTCATGCCTCATCCATTTAATTCTACTACTTTGATATTGCATTTAATTCCACTACTACCCTTTAAAAATTACAAAAACTTATCATTAGCATCTTAGTGGCACGAGTTTGATTTGCAATTTTTTTTTCAAAAATAAAGGAAAAATTATATACAATTTGATTTTCTTAAACCTAGCATTAACAGAAGTCTTATGTATTGCATTATCCTTTTTTTTAATTAAGACTACGTTTTCCAATTCTTGTCCAAATTTCGAACCAAATCAATAGGCATATTACCAAAAATTTTTACAAAATCACAAACGAGATGATTACTTAAATAAATAATGACTATACCTTCCCCTCAAATATTTTATGTTCAAATTTTCTTTTTGTGGAACCTATTGAATTTAAATTTATCAAACAAGATGTGACTTGAAAGAGAAGTTTAGAATCATGATCATTCAATTATCAATTATTTGGACTTGGACCATTTGAGGACTAAAACATGTTCCCATATGCTAATTGTGTTTATTAAGAGATGTTTTGACTCTTATTTATATTTATTAATAAGAAATGTATTAAAAATTAATAAATTTTACATATTTCTCTTACTCGCAGGTGTTGAAATTTTATTGTTTGAAATAAAACTCATGAGAATAATATCAAAGGACAACTCAACGGCCACATTTGTGAGCAAATATATATATATAATTTATTAATTTGTATAACATTACTTTTTGTTTATAAGATTAATGGTTGTAATCATAACATCCACTCATACATTTGAGTCCCACAATATAGAGGGAAAAAAAAAAAAAAACTCTGAGTAGAGCCAAAATACTTGTGTATTAATCATTATCCTCATTAGTAGTATTATTTTAGTAGAACATCATCTGCAGATTAGTGCAATTAAGATTAGTGCTAAAAGAATGACTAAAAAAAGCACATGATATGATGAAAAGGTCTAGTTTATCAACAATATATAGCCTCCGTTTAAGAAGTGGGTTGGATTTTTGGCTTTTTGACTTTTTGACTATTTTAGCCTGGTTTGGGAAGGACTTTTTGGCTTTTTGGCTTTTTGGCTTTTTTGACTTTTTTTGTGAGAGAGGATTGTAATGATTATGGGTTGGATTTGATATTTTGTTTTTTGTGGTTAAAATAGCCTATTTTGTTTTTTGTGGCTATTTTAACCCCTAACCCACCCAAACCTTCTTGCCAAACACCACCATAGTCATTTAGTATAAAATTTCTAAAATATTTAGAAAAAATTAATGGAGTAGATGAATGATGAAATCTCAACCACCATGAACCCTTTACAAAATGGCTGAAAACATCAAATAATTCTAGAAAAAAAAAATTATACATAAATATTCTCTGGACATGCATCGCTTTTCTCAATCTATAGTTATTTACTTGAAGTTGTTCCATTGAACATATTGTTATGATTGTTACAAGTATTGTTATCTAAATTCTCAAATGAATGAAATGAACTAAATATATATTATCCATTGCTAATCTATTTCCCAGATGGAAAACCAATGCTAAAGCACCACATTTATCCTTTTGAAGATTAGGGTATTTTGGAGATTTGCATGGCATATGAAGAACTTGCAGTAGTGTTTCTATTTCAAGAAGCATGGACGTCCTCCCTCTCTCTCTCTCTCTCTCTCTCTCTCTCTCTCTCTCTCTCACACACACACACACACACACACACACACACACACAATAGCATTGAGCTGATTAATAGATAATAACAAAGCACAATGGGATTCTAACCTTATCATATATTATCCATTGCTAATCTCTCTCTCTCTCTCTCTCTCACAATAGCACTGGACTTTTTTTAGCATAACCCTATCAATAGATATTGACAAAGAACTGTTATATTGGAGATAGTGCTTGACATTAAGCTATGTGGACAAGTTTCTCAACAGATATTTACACTTCAACAGGTTTGGAAAGTTCATCTCACATAACAACAATGATCTCCTTCAAAAGTTTCAAATGGGCAAATATTGAAAAGGAAATTATCAAAATTATTCAATCTTAATTCCCATCCGAGTGTTAAAAAACTGCTAAACAATATAAATGTTGTTGGAAAAAAGAAAACAAATGAAACAATATCATTTCAATTTCAATGTGTATGCCAATCACCCCAAATCCAATAGTTAGGAACAAGGCATTGTTAGCTAGACAAGCTCATAGGTTATGCATTGGTGAGCTTACTTAGAGAAATTAACACATCAAAGAATAATAACATAATTAGAAACACAAGCCTACAATCTTCCATGTCAAACAACCATCTCGAGCAGAGAGAATGTTGCAAGGAAGAACAAGTACCAATTAATGAAATTTCCTTTCCCTCTTCAATCACTTGTCACTTGATCTCTCCCTCCATTTCTTCCTCTTTTTCCATGTTTACAGCTTCAAAAGTTCAGGCAGGCCTCTGACGAGCAAAACCTGGCTGAATGACGTAATTAGTGAAGTGTGGTCCAAACATGAACACAAACTAGAAACATGGATATGCCAGCTGCATCGGTTGTAGAAGGAGGGAACAACTCAACAACATACTTTAAATAGAGTGAGATAGAGAGGTCTGAGAAAATTTCCAAGTTGAAAGAAAAAAAGTTTTAATGGGCAGGGCACCTCTAATCTTTCCCTTTTTGAGTTGTGATTCATACGCATACAAACACATATGTGTATATTTCAGACTTTTCACAGCATGCAAGGATGGACCTAGGGGGTGGCAAGTAGGGTGATCGCCTCCCTTACAATTTCAAAAAACCCTTTTACTATACTAGTATTAGCTATCAAATATCTAAAAAGCATATAAGCTCACCACACATAGGTTTTTTAGAAAAATTAAGTGGTAGCCTCCTCTAAATCTATGAAATACGTGAATCAAAGTGTAATTTTAAAAACTTGGACAAATAAGAAAGTTTACAATTTATCCTCTTATTAATATATTGATTTGTCTTATATGACTTTATCAATTGCAACAGAACGTGCATTTTTAGCCATGAAAATTGTGAAAACTAGACTATGCAAATCAAGACGCCTCACTTTAGTAGATAGATTGATTTACGGTTCTTATTTTTTTATAACTCAACATGAATACAAAACATATGCTTCTTTTTTCTTTTCTTTTTTTTATGTTTTGATTTTTTTTTTTTCACTTTTTATGCCAGTAGAAAATTATGTTCTAATTCATTTTTTCCAAATTTTTTTGCTAATATATGTGCTCGCCATCTTGAGTCCATCCTTTTATGCATGAGTACGTGCATGAATCTTTACTCCACAATTTCCAAAAACAAAAGAAAAAGTTGAGAGGGAAAATAACACCACCGTACCTGAAGAAGCATGGAAGGAGCTGCTGCGGGTTCATAATTGACATGGCTTCTAGTTTTCCTTCCATCCAATGTGACAACTGATGGGCTATTAGCCGGTGTTAAGTCCCAAAAACTACGTTTCTTTGCTGTTGGCGCTGGAGATAGAAACCTATGACTTGGACTCTTCAACTCGCCCTCAGTTTGCTTCTTTGGCCGCAAGCTCGCCCTTGTGACAACCCTCTTCACTTCTGTCGCTGGTTTTGCGCCTTTTTGAGAAATTTCATGAATCAAATCATCCTTCTTCTTTATCTGCAATGCATGATCCTTTCTCATTCTCTCAATTTCCACCTCCAATGCCTTCACAGTCCCACGAAGCTCCTTAACTCTCTCCTCCGCCCCCTTTTTCCTTGATTCTGGTGTGAAACAAGTCCCGGCCAAGAAAGTTGTTCTGGTTTTTCGCTTTTCATTTGGTTGGGTGGAAGAAGGGGGAGGAGAAAGGTGAGAGGTGAGTGTAGAAGGGGCTGGTGAGGCATTTGCTGCCAAGGATTGTGCTTGGAAAGTTAGTAGCTTCTGTTGCTGGTGTGCCAATTGAACTCGTAATTCGCGATTCTCTTTCTGTAACTCGAGCAATAGCTTGGCCTGATCTGTTTCAGATTCGGGTACTTGCTGGATTTCCTCATTTGCATCACATGTCTGTAATTGTATAGGATGCAAGTGCTGAATTAATGAAATGGAAACTTCAACAGAAGTTCGAAAATTTTAAAAGTGAAGGAGGAAACAGTATTATTAAAAAAGAAAGAATGGTATTGGGCTATGTTATATGGACTCGAGTACGAGTATCAAGTGTAAGATCTTCATAAACCTAAACCTCAGGATATTGGGATATATATCCAAAAGTTAGATATGGGTACAGGAATGTGTCATGATATTATATAAATAAACAAAAAGACGTCGCAAATTATGTAGAAATGTACTTCAAATTAAATAGAATTTAAGGAAAATATAAAATTTCCATCTTTCATACATGTGAGAGGCTAGAAATGTTTGTTTTACTAACAAATATGAGTTTCTTCTTATTCAAATATCATAAAAAAATTAGAAGATCCAAGTGTCTAAATGGGGAACAAGTGTCAAGACACATATCACACACCCTTACTCTTGTCAATGTAACACAGGTGTATAGATAAGAGTTAAAAGGCAATGCATACTACAAGTGAGAATGCAAATGCTGCAATGGCAATAATGCATAAGTTTTGAAGGCACAAGAACAAGAAGAGCTTAGAGGATAAACCTTGGTCCGGATCTCCTTGGCTCGGTCAGCCCAATGAAGGGTGTTTTGAGTTTCACCAAATGAGAGATTGCTTGGACTGATATTGGCAATCATCACTGTGTTACAAGCTCCCCCTAGAGAGTCCTTGAGCAGTTGGGTGAGCTTGGAATTGCGGTAAGGGATGTGTTTCTTGCCCTCGACAAGGGCATTGATGCAACTGCTCAGTGCAAGGAGTGATCGGTTAATGTTAGCACCCTCAAGTGATCTAAGTGTTCTCTGATCAGTAGCAAGAGCTCTCTCCGAGCCTGCAAGATCAATAAGCGACAGCTTCCCCACCCGGTTGACAACATTATTTGAAGCATCTTTAACTCGGTATTCAACCACAACCTAATTTTAACATAACAAACCATTAAGAAAATAAAAATTTAGAATAGCAGAGGCATTGAATCGACAAAGTGAGAGAAACAAAGTTTCTTTTTATGAGTTGTTCATTTCAAATATGACTTTCAAATAAATCATATGTTGCTCAAACCAATAAATAGAGTTGAGGTTATAGTTAAGGGCATTAGTAAAAAACCAAAAGTAATAAGAAACTAAGATGGTCTTTCCAACTACCTGCAGAATAGCATGGGAACGTGAAGAAGTTTCGTTGACACGAGTTGGTTCAGTGGTTCGATTTTGATTTCCATGTTGAAGCAATGCCATAACCTGTCACGATTTAAACAAAAACCAAACAGTTAAATCTTTTTATCAGCGAATATGACTGTAACCTTACACATGCCATACAGAACGAAATTAGGAAAATTACTTCATCCGTGGAATAAGCTCTGTATTGAGTAAGACCCGCTGCCACAATCCCCTGAGATATTCAAGCCATTTTCTCTCAGTTATCGTTCAAAATTTTTAAAATTTGGCTTAATTTGTCGATTCAAAAATAAACTTGAAATGTAACAAATGCAGAATGTTTAAAAGTTGTGTTTAGATCAGAAATTTGGATAGGGATTTGGAAATGGCAACATTTACCTTTTTCTTGCCCTTTCCAAATCCCTACTCAAATCTATGATCCAAACATAGCCTAAGAGAAAATAGCCTAATGCACAAAATCAATAGAGGAATCATTATAAGAATTGATGTTGCACAATGTTGAAGTAGACCTGTTTATCTTCTCTAAGGACTAGTGGCCTTCCTGGAGAAAGCAAATCTCTGACAGTTTCATTGTAGACTTCAAGATAGGATAGATGAACTACGTGGTTTCCATCGCAGCTCCGTTGCCTAATCTTGTTGAAAAGATCCTTAATTGCCAAAACCATCACCCCTGGGTTCTCCACCGTACCCAACATAGTGTACGTTTTTCCAGCTCCTGTGGCACCATAGCAGAATACCGATCCATTCCTACCTTGTAAAACCGCTTCCACAAGTTCTGCAGTTCTGGAAAATCATTTTGCACAGATATGTTGAAATTTTCCTTGACAATCAAATAATGAGCTACTTACTACGGCTCAGAGAAAGGAAAAAAAAAAAACAGAAATAACTTTAGAAACCAATAATGAATTTGAATTGTCTATATTTTGTTAAAGATAGAATATCTTGAAGCAAAAGTTTTATATAGAAAGCTCATATTTTCTTCTAACAATTTAAAGATGTAGCAGAGAATTTGGTCCCATTAGGGTTGTGCAACATCAAATTTGCCTTTAGGGGAAAATCAATATAAGCAACAAACTTTCTCTTGGAGATGAGTTATATACAAGCAGCGATAAAAAAGTACCCACTAAATTAAAAGGGAAGTTTTATAGAACGGCTGTTAAACCAGAGATGTTGTATGGGACAGAATGTTGGGCAACTAAGAAACAACATGTAGATAAGATGAATGTAGTTTGGATGAGGATGCTAAGGTGGATGTATGGCAAGACTAGAAAAGACAGAATTAGGAATGAGTATATTCGAGAATGGGTAAGAGTAGTACGAATAGAAGATAAGTTGAGAGAGAATAGATTGAGATGGTTTGGTCATATATAACAGATACCAACAGAGACAGTAGTGAAGAGATGCGATACAGTGACGGTAGATAGTAGTATCAGGGGAAGGGATAGACCTAGATTGACGTGGACTAATGTAGGAAATAGAGATATGAATCTCCTTAACTTGACTAAAGAAATAGCCTTAGATAGAGTCGAATAAAGAAGAATGATTCATGCAGCCGACCCCATTTGATGGGACTTAAGGCTTGGTTTGATTTAGTTTGGTTTGGGTTATATACAAGCATGGGCTATTGATTAATCCAAAACACATAGGTTGTTTTAGGTCATGGGATTGGACTATTTATACTAATCAATCGTGAATCACATGTTTGGATACACAAGTGGATATTTGGATTGACAATCCTCCTGACCGAAATATCTCCCATATGGGGAAATTGTACATCTCACACATGGAGGAAAATTGAGTCCCGTCATCCCGGGCGTAGGATACAAAATGGGGATTAAGCGAGGTTCAGTGATTCCTAACAAACATGAGATAGGATAAGATTGTGTAATTTCAGAATTATTAATCCCAAGCCTAATAGTCTCTCATGTAAGCTAGTCCAAGGAAACAAACATTGCGATAGAGTCCCAGTAAGTGACAAGCACAACTTGAAAGCTAGTAGTACTAAAATGATAAGTAACAACATTACCACCAAAGATTATGTAGAGCACAATCTTTCCTCAAGGCTATGTTTGGATCATGGATTAGTAGCTATATTTCATTCACATTTTACCCACATTTTTCCTTTCTTTTTTCAAATCCCTACCCAAATCCATGATCCAAACACATCCTAAAAATCAAAACTGTAGAAGAACTGTAGCAAAGACTAGTGAAATTATACTATAATTGGACTCAGTTTATGTATATCCAGAACAAAATTAAAAGATCAACAGAAAAAAAATTCAAACTCACGTGGTTGAATAAACCTCCTGTTGAGAAGTTGAGTCCGGGAACGAGGCATCGAAGGTGAAATGTCGCCCGCGAAGTCTTTTCAGCCGGAGATAATCGTTCTCTGTGGCGAATTCAGTCAGATAAAGGTCTCTCTTGTTCACAATTCTCACACAACACCTTGATCCAGCTTCTCTCTCCTTCTTCCCCATAGGCCTAAGCCTCACAAACACAAGAATTCGACTCCCAATTGTGCTCTGTCTCTCCAAATTGCTCTGTTTCTCTTCAACATTCTCCAATTCTTGCACATTCTTGGACCCCATCGAGAGCTTCCTCGCCACTGTTGTCGAAACAACCGCCGCCTTTCTCGGGCATGAAAACCCAACAATCCGATCGACTCCACAGCCCGCCGCCGCCACCACATCGTTCTCTTTGGCATCATCAATTGGAGGCTGAGGCAAAACATAAGTTCTTGTGACTGTAGAGTGATTAGGAATTGTGTTCTCTCTCATCACATGGTTCTGTTTAGATTCTATTGCCTCTTTTCTCTGTCCTCTCTTGCCGGGACCGAGAAGGTCGACACTCGGATGAGTCGAAAGCCGGCGATCCTCGGACCTCGGCGGCTGCGGCGGGGGGTTCTTGAGAGCTGCAGAGGCTCGTTTTTGCTGCTCATACAAGAGGGTCAGAGCCTTCATCTTCTCTTTCAAACCATGGTGTGGGTTTCTCATAGGGAAACCCATGTGGGTAGTCTCTTCTTGATCTGTCCTCAATCTGGTTCTAGAGTCTTGATTTTGCTCATCCAGTTCTGGGTTTGTGATCTGAGACCTAGTTGACACAGGCATTCTAATTCAAATCTCACTGTCCAAACATGCCCCTGTGGTGGTTTTCTTTAAAACCCTGTTTCTGGAACCGATTGAATTGCAGTAAAGTTCAAAAATTTTCCCGGAAAATGCAAGAATCTTGCAGGAAATACAATAAAACAGAATGTTATAGTATAGCTGAGGCTTGAAGAAGCTGGGAAAGTGAAGAGGAGAGAGGGAAAGAAAGATAGATTGTGTATGATTTGGGGGTTTTCTTTGGGAATGATTTGAGCCGTTGATTTGAGGGAAATGGACGGTTGGGTAGTAAAGCGGGGAAGGCAAGTATTTGAATGGAATTGATATGAGCACTCCATTTTTTGCTCTTTGTACTCCACCCAAAGCATCAATGTGTTTGATGGAGCTTCTCACTAAAAAAACAGTCAAAAAGTGAACAAAACTATATAAAAAAAGTCAAAAAATTATTTTTATTTTTTTTTTTTCATGTTTTTTTTGTTAAGAGCCAAAAAAAAAAAAAATTATCCCAAATATACTACTTTTTAACTCATATTTTAACAAAAAAATAAAAAATTACTAAAATAGCATATTTTCAAATAAAGCTTAAAAGTTAAAAATTAAAAATAAAAGTTAAAAGTTTCTCTCAATATTAGATGATCGTTTTTTTTGTGGATTGAGCTTATCTGCTCCTATGGGTCCTATTTTGAAATTTTGAATTGTTTTAAATAGTACTCTAAATGTATATCATTCACAAAAAAATTAAGTTGATGTGATAATCACAATATTTTTATTTTGTGCTTTTGTCTCTGAAAAGGAAAATGTTTGGTAACCCAAAATTTTATGGCTCAAATGGCTCAAATCTGTCAAAACGACATCGTTTTACACTCATTTACACTCAAAACGACGTTGTTTTGAGTGATTTGAGCCATTTGAGCCACAAAATTTTGAACTACTTAGCATTGTTACTTTGAAAAATAAATGACAAGCATTTTTTAAAAATAGACCATCAATTTTTTTAAAAAACAAATACAATAAAATGAAATAATTACCATTATTGAATCAATATAGTTTTTTTCGTAAATGATATACTTAAAGAATTATATAAAATAAACTATTTGAATTATTGAAACGAAACTCATTGTATGCTCCATGAATCCCTCAAATTTTCTTAAATTTAGAATCAAGTTCAAATTTAAACTCGAGAGATGCCCCACTCTTTTTTTAAATTTATTTAAATAACTTTTATATCATAAATTATAAGTTTTTTTTTTTTTTTTAAGCCAGCATAAATTATAAGTTGAAACTGTATTCAATGCTCTACACAATTTTTTTTTATAAAAAATAAAAAATCATAAATAGTTTAAAAAATGTACCAAACTGGGTTTTAATTTCAAGTGCAAAGTGAAGTGTTGAAAGTAAAATCTGGAGTGGCATTAGTGGGCCTTTATGAATTTTTTGAATCCTCCAATTCTAACGGTCAAAATGTGTCAAACCCGTAACGGTCGGTTATCGAAAATCCTGGGGCCCAAAATTTTCCTGAAGTGCACGGGGCAACTAATGCGATATATATGGTATATCTGAGCTACATCATAGTCCATGTACTGCCAATACGATCACCGTAGACCAGCTGGTTTTGGTCGCCTCATTGGAGATGATCAACTGAATCAACGGTCTAGATCAAGGACACTTTTCATAGTGTGTGAAGAATCTCAGCTTTATAAATGAGTACAAAGATAATCTTTTACTTTTTACCCTCAAAAGAAGAACCATAGTTTAAAACTAGTAGTTAAGTACTCATCTCTACTTTTAAATTTGTCTTAATTGTAAATCTTATTGAGATATAATAATTCAAAAGTCAAATTGGTATAAATTGATTGTGTGTGATTGACGTAGTAGATGTAGTAGTGAGTAGGGGTGCGCGGTGCGGTTCGAACGGTTTGAGAGTAAAATTATAAATCGAATGGCGGGTTAGTGGATTGACGGATTGACAAATTGCTGTTTGGGTGATTTTTGGCAGATTAGCGGATTGAAGAATATTCTAACTAATTATCATACATTTGTATAATATTTTTTAGATATATAACACAAAGTAATTTTACATAAATATGTTTTATATATATAGCCACTAATTTGTAATAAATTTCATATTTTAAATCTTTTTTCACACTCATTTTTACATTGATTTTTGATTGAAAGTTAAAAAATATATATGTGTTAACTTTAGCGGAGCGGAGCCGAGCCGAGCGGTTCGGTTGACGGATTATAAATTTTAAAATTTAAATCGTGATTAGCGATTAGAGCAGTGCGGACTGATACGGATCAATACAATTTTAACGGATTGGACGGTATTTTACACAGCCCTTGCAGTGAGCTTGTGAGTGCCCTTCTTATCAAAAAAAAAAAAAAAAAAAAAAAACAAACACACAACTTGTGAGTGTCCTCCACTATGATCAATCTACTTGAATCATGATTGAACTTGCGAGCTAGTTTATAACTTTGGCAAATATTATAAAAGGTTTGGAAAAACTTATTTGAATCGAAATTGAAGTGAAATATAATATGAGAAATAAAGGTAAAAAAAAAAATGTTAAATTTAATAAAAAAAAGTATATTAAATTGTTAAAAAATATCTTGTACTTTTATATTTTTGTCTTTTTCTCTTCTAGCAAAATCTTATGATAAAAGAAATGTAGGTAGCGTTTGGTAAAGTTTTGTAAATGTGATTTGAGAGTATGAGTTGTATTTTGAGTTTGTGTGTTGTGGAATTATGATTTGAGTGTAGAAAATTTGTTTGGTAAATTGTTTTGAAAAGAGTTTTAATTTGAGTAGGGAACTGTTGATGTGACATTTGATATGTGATACAAAAATTTACAACTCATAACTAAACATACAACTCAAAATTATTTTAAAGTACATAAAAAATTTTAGAAAATGTTTTTTTTGATTATATAAATCAATTGCAAAAAAAAAAAAAAATCACTATTCCGGTCAACCGGCCGGACGTCCTATCAGGCAAAATTTTCAAAAAAAAAAAGAAAAACGCGTCTGTCAAACAGAAAATCGCAGGTGTTCTGTGCAGAGTTTTGGAATCATCGTTTGAAAACACTAACCAAACACCATACTTGAATTAAGGTGTGGAATCATGATTTGAATTCATAATCAAACAGAGCCGTATATAGTCCAATTTAGAAGCAAACACAACCCTCGCACGTAGATTGGGTTTCATCAAATGTATGAATCACACCTTATTGAGAGGGTTGTAATAAAATTTTGTATACATAGAAAAGTTTTAAAAAATAAATCTTGATATAATCAGCATAAGAAGAAGATAATAAATGGAGAAAATATTTTTTAGTAAGAATTCGTTTGGCATTGGTTTTTTTAGTCAATTTTTTTGTATTGAGACTTTTTTAGCTTCAATTGATTTGGCTTTTTTGACTTTTACGAGCGAAAAAGTGTAATGATTATGAATAAAAAGTAATATTTTATCTTATTAATTTATATAGTTTATTTTATCTTTTTGTATTTTTTTAGTCTCAAAATCTTAACCAAAGGAGAGCCAATTTCATGTATTTAATTTTTTAATTTTTAATTTTTTTTTATGGTTATTCCTTATGCCATCGAGGTTCTCCTTCAAAATAAAAAATTAAATTGTGTGATCTTGTTTGCATGTGTCATTTTTCTTATAGGAAAAATGCCTCAGACCCCAGTGGGGGTCACTGGGGGTCGTGTGTGTAGCCCTCCCATTGGCTCAAAAAAAAAAAAAAAAAAAAAATTTTTTTTTTGCGGCCAATCCCAGTACACCACGTCACTGGGGATCGACTCCCACTGATAGTACGAAGCACCGCCCTTTCCTATAGGGATGAACATGATTAATCCTATTAGCCATCATTATAGTCTATGTGATTATAAATATACTCCTATATGCAATGGCTTCAAAGGAAAGCGCCATACCAACCAAATCATGGGCGGCCATGCGCACATTGGAGGCTATGGCGTATTTTGGTAAATGGATACAGCTTTTGTTTTGGATGTTGGTTAATTTTTTAATTTGGAGTAAAAAAATTTTGTTTGAAATGATTTTTTTGATTTTTTAAAATTTTTGTAAGAAAAAAATAAAATAATTATGATTTAAATGTAATATTTTATTTTATTAATTTTTTAATTTATTTTATTTTTTTGTGATTAAAATAGTCAAAAATTCTTATGCCAAATATAGCCTCAAATTCAGTGTTTTAATTTTTTTGAATCACATTATTTTTTTATATATTTTTTTAAAAAAAATTAAAAAATTAACTTTGAATTTACATTTCAAAGTAGACTTAAGTATTCACTCATCATTATCATACTTTATATCTGTTTTGGCGCTTAAATGCATGGTTATATCTTTTTATAATTAGAGATGACAGTTTATCCCGTGTTCAATTTGACCTTATATTTGATGCCTCATTTTGCTCAAAATTTTCTTGCCTCTTTAGAAAATAGGGGAGGAACGAGATTGGCTTTTCTCGTACCATTTTATTTGGCACAGTTCCAATTATATCAATTAAATAATTTATATGTAAATATAATTTATTTTTTAAAAAGTAAATTGTTAAAAAGTTCAATCTAACAATTGTCTAATACTGTTTTTGGTTGAGAGATTTAGGAAAAGATTTAAAAATAGAAAGAAAAAATTTGTGTGAAATTAGGTAAAATTTAGATATATTTTATTCTCATTTCATCTATCTTTTCTATTTTCCTTTTCAAATTCTCCAACCAAACACAGCGTAAGACATTAAATTCAGTGAATATTTTTTGTTAGTGACAGATTCACGCGTCTTGTGAAATAGTTTGGTGAGAAATTTTTTTATTACTTTGAGTGACATTTTACTTTCAATTTTACCCCTTATTTTTTAGGGACATTTACATACAAGTCCCATTTTCTGAACTTATACTCCATTAAGTTTTAAATAAAATTATTTACTCCTTCAAGTCCTATTAATTTTTAATAGACCAATTTGTCCTTCCGATACCTCCAAAACACAAACAATCTCACTTGAAACCAATGATTGGATTTGATACATGAATTACAAATCAACAGACAAAGTCAAACTTAAATTTAATAAGAAGAATCGCCATTTTTGGAATTGTTGTTCTTGTTTTTATCACCCCTAAATCCTCCTCGTAACAACTTCTCAATCTCTTCAAATTGAAGACTTTTAGTTTCAGGTATGAGCAAATAAATGGCGATGAGTCCAATGAAGGAGAAGAGGGCAAAGAGGAGGAAAGTGCTGGCGGAGCCGAGAGCCTCTATCAAGCTGAGGAAGGTCTTGCTGACTATGAGATTTGAAACCCAATTGGAGACTGCGGCGAATCCTCCGCCGATTCCTCTGTATCGCAATAGGTAGATCTCGGAGTTGATGATCCATAGGACTGTACCTATTCCAGGGGAGTAGGAGATGATGTAAGCTCCTAGGAGTATGACTGCTAAGAATCCAAATTTGCTTGGACAGCCATTGGTGTACCATACTTTGTGTTCTGCTTTACATGCGCTTTTTATGTCGAGAACATTCTCAGTTTATAATATTCTCAATTTTAATCATGAAAAAAATTGAGAAATTTCTCAAAATTAATAATTATAAATTTCTTAGTTTTGATAATATTCTTAATTCATATTAGAAAAATTGAAAATTTTCTTAATTTTGATAATTATAAATTGAGAACATTCTTAGTTTTAAAATTGAGAACATTCTCACTTTTGGGATTAAAGGGCAAAACGTCTTTTTACCTATAAATGTGACTTAATGGTTCAAAAACTTTTTGACAGGACCTAAACTACCACAAAATATATAGATAGAACTTTTTGGTAATTAATCCTATTTTTTAACTATCTGTTGAATTTTTATTACTAACTGTTCAAATATTTTTTATCTGTTTAATATTTTTTACTACCTGTTCAAATATTTTTTTTATCCATTTAATTTTTTTGACTATCTATTTAATTTTTTATCTATTCAAAAGCTTTATCTTTCCAAAAATGTATCTGTTCAATGTTCTATCTGCTAAAATTCTTTATCTGTTCAAATATCTATTCAAATTGTATTATCTGTTCAACAAAAATTACCTATTCAAATTTTTCTCTATTCAAAAAACTTATATGTTCAATTCTTTATATTTGTTCAATTTCTTATTTTATTTGTTCAAATTCTCATACACAGATAGATAGATAAATAGACAGAGAGAGGGGCCTATAATTTTATTTGTTCAAATTATCAATAATAGTTATTTGTTCAATTTTTGATGTGTAATATGGAATACTCATAAAATGCAAGAAAATAAAAATAAAATAGAAAAATTAATAACTACTACTACTACAACTACTTTAAAAAAAAAAAAAAAAAAATTTTATCTGTTGCAAACAACAAGAAGAACAAAAAATAATAATAATAACTATCCAAATCAAAAAATCTTTTTTTTTTATCTGTTGCAATCAACAAGACGAATAAAAAATAAAAATAATAAATATCCAAATCATCATCAACAACAATAACACATCAACAACGCCACCATACTTCAGATCTGTGATGATCTGGATCTCACGATGAAAACGGATTTGGATCTCGGATTTGATCTGTGAAAATAATAAAGATTAAAAGTTAAATAATAATAATAATAATAATAATAATTTAAATAGACAGTGTGTTTGTGGATTTAATCCAATAATCATCCACAGCATAAAACCATTTCACAAATTAGAGCCATGAAAATTATAAGAAATGAAAAACACACTAAACAACATATAAGAAAATGAAAAAGACAAAGTAGGGTTCTCTAAACAGAAAATGAAAAGTAATTATAAACATAAATTTCAGAGAAATGAAACGCTTACCATAAACAACGGTGATGAGATTGAGCAAAATGATGCTTTTGACTTTGGTCGAAGAAAATAAGGTCCTTCTCCACAAAGATCGCCTCCTGAAAGAGATGCTTTGATTGTTTCTTTTATGCCCCTTGTTGCTTTGAGATGTAGATCTGAGATCGGATCTGAGACGGTGGTGGTGGGATTGGCGAAACCATAACCCTCTCAGCGGCAGCGAAGATACGGATGAAGATCTAAGTGTGTTTTATCGAATCCGTCATTCGATCTAAAGATCCGTGAAGCCCTCATTCTCTGTCGGACTGAATGTCTGTAAAATCAGACTATGTCTTCATCAAAGTCCAACGGCTCACCATCTTCATTGATGTACCTGAACACCAAACCAATCAAGAGAGATCTTACTCAAAACTGTTATCAAATTTAAATTTGCTGAAAAACAGCTTTAAAACCTGCTCAAACGGTTTCATCAAATATGTATTAAATTTAAAATTTTATTTTTTCTTTCATTAAATTGAGGAGCAATGTGTCTTTTGTCAAATCACTGTTCATTGACGTTGGATTTTTACCACCGGATGTCTCCTTAGATGACTAACTTAAGGCAAAAATTTATGAAAAAATTACACTGTCCGGTTCACCGATCGGTCGTCTGGTGGTTTGATAAAACCCCAAAACCCTTCGTTAGAGTACTTGATATCAAATGAAACTTCTACTCAAATTTGGTAAAAAAATTGACATACTGTTGGAGACGTCCTAACAAACGTAGCAAGAGAAAGATATAAGAGTTGTTTTTAGATGGCACGAAGATGAATTTTAAGGTGGATGAGGCATAGATCTACGTAAATAAGGTGCATATCCAGGCAGAGGAGGCGGTGGTTTTGCTGACAAAATCGTCGTGATCGAAGCACCACGGCGGCAAGATCGTCGGCGGCGACAAAGGTGTTGTCAGCATCGAAGATGAAGAGGAGAGAAAGAGAGAGATGGTTCGGTGAGGGCAGTGGAGTAATGGTAGAGAGAGAAAAAATGGTTTGGTTTTGTTATGGAAACATAAATATGCATGGGTAATTTGGTCATTTTATAGGAGTTTGTCGTTATGGACAAAATATTTTAGAGTGTGGATCTTTGAGCAAATAAAATCTAAAATTGAATTTATGAACCGAATGCCCTTTTTTCAAATATAATAAGAGTAAAATATGAAAATATTCATATGTATATATATATCATTTTTAGCTCTCCATATATCTCATAATTAATTTTTTTTAAGTCTTGTTATTCATCAATATATGTTCTATTATTTGTCTTTCATTAGTACTGTCACGACCTAAACCCTCCCCTAAGGGTTTAGCATCGTAACCGGCCAGTAATCCGTGATTACCGAAGGCATGAATGACAGTAAAAACAGTAATACAATATAAAGGGATTGGCGGAAGCCAAACAGTAATAACAAGGTGTCTAATGAGCTGTGAAAATCTGAATGGGAAAAACTTTTATAGACTAATCCACATTCATAACCATAAACATATATACATATCAGATAAACATAACATGCAGATTAGGGATCCAATCCCTTCACCATAACTGTACAACCAAGTCTTAAACATTCGATACATAACAGAGACAAAAGGGTGAATCTGAAACATCCCAAAAATAGCCTTGGCTCGAGCAGACTCGGAACCTCGAAGTGAGGCACAACGGTTGGCTGGACAAAACATGAGCTTAACTCGACGCTTCTAACTTTGGTCCGGTGCTTGGCCACCTACATACATATATAAACTGTGAGTTAAAACCCAGTGAATAACAAATGTGTAAAGAGGTCAAGAATGAATGTCTTTTCAGTAATTAAAACAGTCATTTGCATCAGTAGATAAGTTATTCAATCAGTGACTCATATTTCATGCCATATCAGTCATTTAGAAATCATAGCAGTCATACGTGGTACATCCAATAGCAGAACAGTACAGCAGGTCTTAATAGACCGAACAGTCAGTTGATGGCCATCAAAATAGTAAACAATAGTAGTTCCAAACATTGGAACCGACAGAGATCTCTGTAATAGCAGCAGTAACAGTAACAGTCAATTGCTATGGATGCCATGGGTACAGTTCATAAAATAGGACAAACATTCATTCAGTAAATAATGTCATTTCAGAAAACAGTACAGTTAATCGTTCAGAAAATAATCATAATTGAACGTAGCTTTACAGCATTGTTACTCACAGATTACTGGGTTATAGGCAAGCTAATCAGCATCCTCGGGTGCCAACCTTACACAGTTGCAGAACGAACACACACTAAATTACACACTCGAGATTAATAACTTAGCCCCTAACTTGATTTGGTGTGGTTCTAGAACACTATCCTCATTATGATGCCTTAAACATGGCCTAGGAATGTCTAGGATGGAATGAGGATGCAAAAATATACTTAAAAACAATTTTCAAAACTTGCTGAAAACAGGGGTCTCTCTCGAGCGTGGCTTTCTTCGCTCAAGCGAGCTTACCGAATAAGAGAGGTCGCTCAAGCATAGACTCCCTCGCTCGAGTGATCTGCAAAAATATGAAAAGTACTGGTTACTGAAATTCTCCGCTCGATGCTCGTTCGAGCGTGAGACACAGTTCTTCGCTTGAGCGTAGGTCTCGTCACTCAAGCGTGCGTTTGCACACACAAAAACCTGAGAGCTTGCAATTTACGCTCGAGCCAGCATTCCGTCGCTCGAGCGGGATTCTGAAAACAAAGATGGTCGCTCGAGCATGGAATCCTTCGCTCGAGCGAGGAAGCCAAATTCTGGGTTTTCCAGATTTGCTCCCAAGCTTCAAATCATGAATCAAACATGCCAAAACTCATCATTTGGGCCAAATTTCTGGAAAACACTTAGAAACTCATAATACAACATGATTTAAAGACCATTTCATAAAATCAAAGCCCAAAAGTATACCAATTGAACACAAATTCAACCCAAAATTCAAGAACATGATGTAATTCTGCCATGCATGCATTTATTTGAATTCATAGCTTCCAATGCATGATCCCAAGAGACATTCTTTTCAAAAACATGATGAATTCTTAGATTACAACTATAATCTAGACATGCATGGAAGAATTTCATGCAAAATAGCTTCAAAACTCCATGATATGGACATGCATGCATGAATTAACATTTCTTAAGCTTAAATCTCATAACTCAAGGTTCAAATCACTTGAATTCATAGGTGATTCAACTTAAATTCAAGACTAGGGACCAGATTTCTTACCTTAGATGTTCAATTGGACTTTAGGTGCTAAATTCTTGAGCAAGATGGACAAGTCCTCAGAGTTTCTTCAATTTCCTCAAATTTCAAGCAATTCTCTAGTTGAATCAAATTTTCTCCTACTCTCTCTCACTCACGTTTTTGCTCAAGGATGTGGAAAGTAGATGATGCCAAACATATAAGGAATCAAGCAAATGGCCTTGCAAAGACCCACTAATGGCAAAAGTGTAATAAACTCAAGCTAAAGTAATTTAACATTATTTATTCTAATTTAATCATTCCAAATCGAATTTTAATTAAATCTACCATAAAATCATATAAATCCTAATTAGCATATAACACTAATCAATTTCTGAATTGATCGTCGATAAAACTTTCAATTCGCAATTCAAAATTAAAACATGAACAGATCATTCTGTAACAAACAGATAGAAATACAATTAAAACAACACACTCATGTAATCAATTTAGGATTTCATCTTAATTAATTACTTATCATGCTTAATCACAAATTAACACTAATCAGAGGTGAGGGTTGTCACAAGTACCATCTCCTACAAGTAGCAAATTTGTCTCACACTTTCCGGCTTTTGTCCATCCATGCCATCTCTCTAATTTTTCCTATCCTAACAAGAAATAGGACATGAACAAACACTATAAATCTAATTATTTTCGTCTTGTTGCCATTCTTATTTAATAAGATTAGGCTCAAGATGAAACGTATTCAAGGCGAACACACACATTATTTGACAAAGTCTTCTACACATCATTATGCGACCAAGTGTAGCTCGACTTTTTCGCGCCCCCTTTTGGAAGTCGAAATAAACCCTATAGTTTGGACTCCCACAGTTCTGAATTTGATCTCACAAGTGCAATGTGAAATTGATTAAAACCAAAGAGCCCAAATTTGGCAAATCGTTTGGAAAATTAATTTTGAATAAAAAATGCCAAAATTGGATTGCTTTGCCAGATACAGAGTCACTACCTAAATATTTTGTTTTTAGGAAACCCATGACTCGTGCCAAAGGCCATGTGTCTGTCAGCATCAAGATTGTCTCGGCTAGGGAACTTAGGTACGAAAGGGGAAGATCATGAATACTTTTGAGCACCCCCGCTCGCCTGATCAAAGATCGACCTCTACTAATCATGATATGATTTTTATCAATATTATATACTCTTGTTCCGATTATTAGGCTACCATTTACTATGTGATGCGCACACAAGGTATAGACTAGTTTGCTTAAATTGGAACAATTCAATTTCATGTTTGTTTTTTTGAAAAAGGGTTTGAATTTGCCGCTTAACAAAGTGGGCTTAAAGTTTGTGAATTTGCCACTTGACAAAGTGGGCTTAAATGTACATTCATCGAATCGTTCCAATTCAAGCAACAAGCCTTCATCCACAGACACTCAAACAGTTTAACAAGTAAGCACTTAGTCTCATGGCAAGTATGCTAGTCATGACAGTCACTCACACTCATGCAAGTATGCTAAAGCACTAAGAACTCACCTAGTACTCCAAGCTATGATAAAACAAAACAGTTAGAAAAATATGCATGATACCTAACTGTACAAGATGGCTAATGCAACACATGCAATAATGTAACTAAATTAGGCTTGCCTACTTAACATGTTATTTGCAACAATTTCATAGCATGCTTTTAAACACATATTGAACGAGGTAATAAACGACAATATAAGTTTGAATGATGAACCGAGCCTCGGTGTATGCAAGACAAATGAATGGATGCAAACATGCGATATGCTAATTGAAACGTGATATCCTTAATCTAACTATCGTAAGCAGATAAATAAAAGGGAGAAAGACATGGGGTTGGAAGACATGAACATTATTATAACATTACGCCATTTACGAAGAAGGGTCAGAATAAATCAACTAGCTAAGTTACACTACTTAACTAATTATTATAAATCAGATGAATAATAATTAACTACCTCTAAGCTAATTAAATATTATAACAATTAAATAATTAACCATGCTAAGCTAACTAAGTTAATACAACACAAACTAATTTAATTAAGCAATCTGAGCTAACTAAATAAGTACAATGCAAAACTAATTAGCTAACTACATTAAGTAATTAATTACAAAGTCACTAATTAAACTAGTTAACTAAATGACAAATGACTAATTTAAACTAATTAACTAGTCCGAGAAACGAATGAGACCCATGCATGCTCGGTTTCCACCTGAAGAACATCCACTGTTTGCTTCCAAAAGCCTCTGTTGCACAACCCTTGCACTAGTTTTCCTCTTCCAGATCAACTCTGCTCTGCTTCACAAATATTCTGCTCAATTTTCACTGGTGGCCAGTAGGCCAGAAGTGGTAGCCGGCTGGCCACCAATAGGGGTTGCCGTTCAACACTGATGGCTTGCAGGCCAGAAACAGTGGCCAGCCGACTACTGATGATGAACCATTTACTGCTGCAATAGAGAGTAAACAGAGCAAAGAGAGGGTATTCTTACAGGTTGTTTGTATTGTGTATCCCTCCTTATCATCGAAACAAGCTCAAAAGAGTGATACACTTGGTTCAGAAACCATTAATCAAGCAATTTCATTGCATGATGGCCAAAGAACCAAAATGTACAAGTTAATAAATGCACAAACAAGACTCACAATCTTCATCCTGTCATGCATGATCAAGGGCAATGGTAACCTTAGAAAATTGGCACATTTCATCACTATAAGCATGAAATGCCCCAATTTTCCTTGTGTTCAATTAACTACACACCAAAACACAACCAAATTCTTATCTTGCACAATTTTAGTTTTAACTCTTATTTACTCATTTTAATTACCCTTTCATTCTATAACTAATTAAGTCCATTGGTGAGTTGAGTCCTCTAAAAGAGAAGGAAGTGTCAAATAAGGGGTAGTTTAAGGAAAGAGAGAGGTATCATGCCGTTGATAATGAACTCCCAAAATAGGATTAAACCATTAAGTATGGACCTCAATCTCAAGCTTACACAATCCCAAGGTTGAAACAACCCTCAAAGCAAACAAAGAGTTAAGAAATGAGGGAGGTTGCAGAGATTATGCTTATTGAAATTAAGTGAGAAAAAGCACTAAAATACAATCAACTCAAACAAGTGGTGTCTAAAGGCCTAAAACAACAAGCTTGTGAGGACACTTACACTAGAAGCATGCAAAGCAAGACTCAAATGCAACAATCAGCCCAAAACAGAGTTAAAATAGTCCAAAACAGAGGTTAAAACATGCTGGAATCAAGCTATAAAAGGCTAGAAAAATATGCTAACACATAAAGCTAACTAGGCTAGCAAACAAGACACAAGGAGGGGAGGCTAACCCCTCCAAATTTGGACTTTAAAACATGATTTTCACTACTGAAATTACTCTGAAAAACAGTGTTTAAAAGCTCAAAAAAAGATAATGTAAATGTGGGAAACACAAGGGTAAAGGCCTTGAGAGCAAGGTATAAAGAAGGGTGAACCATCCCTCAATCTTATTGGCCTTAAAACCACAAGTTTCAGCCCAAAAATACAGGTTTTATACAACCCAAAAATCAGTAGAAAAGATGGAAAACAAGTGGTATAAAGATGATACAAAAGCAAGAGAAGGTATACCTCTTGAAGAGGAATGAACCCTTAAGTTACAAACCACCAATTTCACACTCCCAAGTGCTTTAAGAGCTCAAATTCAAGCTCAAATAATCTTAGCAAGAAGCTCTCTAGGTTTGGTTTAGAGTGTTTGGGCTAAGGCTATGCAAGTTGCAAAAGAGAGAGAGAATTGTAGAGAGAGAGAGAGAGAAATTGTAAAGAGAGAGAGAATTTTAGAGAGAATTTTAACTCCCAAACTTTTCTAACCTTCAAAACAAGAAGAAAGGTCCTTTATATATAGAAAACAAGAGCCTCAGGTCGAAATATCTATATAGAGACAGGTGTAGCATTGTGGGAACAACTGGCAACAATTGGCACAAAATATTTGATTTTTTTGCACCAGTGGCCGGCAGGCCACAAATATAGCTGGCAGACCACTAATGGTGGCCGGCCGTCCACTATTTGTGGCCGGCACACCACTAGTGGCCGGCATATCACTAGGGGGGTCAAGAGGGTCAAACTACTCAAAAAGGCCAAAATTACCAGTGGCCTGCAGGTCAGAAGTGGTGGCCGGCCGGCCATCAATGGTAGCTTGTCGTCCACAAAAATCTACTCTTCAGGCCCAACTTCAAACTAACATATCTCCTTCATCCAGACTTGGTTTTAGGTCATTCTTGAGTCTAAAATGAAGCCCTGGTAGTCCACTTTCCAATGGTGGTGGCCTCATAACTAAAACCCAAGTGTATAAAAGGATAGGCCTGATTTAGCGAAGGTTGCTCAGTTCTCTCTTAACGGTTTCATGCTCAACCTCTTCCCCAACTAGTTTTCTTCTCTCCCCTCTTATTTTCTTCAACTCCAAACCTATAAATAAGAGGTTTAAAAAATATTTTTCAAAGAGTTCACCTCCCTTCCATTTATTACCACTTTGTCTGTCACGACCCCAACCCGCCCCTAGTAGGATGGTGCCGTGATGGCCAGTAACCAGTAGTTACCGAAGGCCAACTTTCAAAATCACACACAATCAGAGTATAATATATGGGGCTAGCATGTGCGGAAGCAATATTTTAAATCTAGATAGTCCATAAGAGTCGTGCGTAGATCCAATGAAATGACATACATCATTGCATAACTTTACAACTTATAGAATACACATTACATCTTGACAAAAGGGGCTTCTCAAGCCGACATAAACAGAACACAATATATATAAGGCAAGAAACATCAACCACAGAACTGCCGACGTCATTACAAGATTGCCGACCTAAACACAAAATGCCGACATAAGTATAATACAGGAAATACAAGGTTAAAAACATAATCTTCACAGTTGCCGACATCCTTGATGCCGACCTAACATGCATACAAAACATCGGCACAAAACACACATCCCGGTGTAGCCGACTTCTAGCTTGGAACCTACATATATACATAGAGAGGGTGAGCTTGGATACTCAGTGAATGGTACAAGTAATAAAGGGTTTAATGAATGATTCCCGAGGTCCTTGTCAAAACAATACATATATCATAGCTTCTTCAAAACATGTACATATAACATAACTTGTTCAAAACATATACTTAGCTTAACTTGTATCAAAACATGCACTTGGCTTAACTTATATCAACACACCTTGGAAACGAGCACACCCGTTAAACGAGGGCGCTACTTAGGCTTAACGTCCCCTAGCACGGAAAGGACGATGCTACTTAGGCTTAAAGTCCCCTAGCACGGGAGGACTATGCTACTTAGGCTTAAAGTCCCCTAGCACGGGAAGACTTTCCAAGAATACCATCCGAAACAGAACTTATACTTGGCAAGCAAAACTTATACTTGATACATAAAATATGGGTAATCATTCATGCTTATCAAATACTTTCAAAACAAGACAAAACAAAGCTTATCAAAACCTTATAACATAACTTTATTAAAAATACCACTCACCTAGTTCTTGGGACGTCGGGGTCAAGGCAAAGGTCCAAGTCCTACAAACACATGGCAAGGTCTACTGAACATACTTCTTAAAACAAGTCTTACATGCATGCAAATGATCTCGGGAAAACATGCTGGAAATCAAAACACTGTTTTACATGTCAAGAAGACATGCTGGGTACCAATCAGGTCTTTGCCGAGGTCCCACACCTCTTGGCCGAGGTGTGGCTACCCGGGCTCCGGCGTGCGGCTGCATGCCGAGGTTCATGCAAGACAAGCTAAAGGTGCAAGTGATCATGCAAGGTAGGCCAAGGTGAGATACGATGCTTGGCCTAAGTGTAAGGTCTAGGTAAGAATGATCTCGGCGACTACACTTCGGGAAGTAAAGTCTGGAAATCTGGGTTTCCACCCGTGAAGAACATGAACATGAAGAACATGAGTATGAGATGAATGCCAAAATCATAACTTGCTTATACAAAATCTGGGGTTTCATGCCATGAGTTCGAAAACATGGACCTGGGTACCCATACTTGAAGATCATATAAAAACAAACATGAAAACATGGATCTTGGCATGAGCTTTCGGATCAAAACATGACTTTTCTTGAAGAACACATGAATACTATTTTCTCTCTCCAAAACCGAACTTCAAAACGATGCATGGCTTACAAATCATATTCAATCATGCAATGCAATAACATAAACATAAAGAACATCATACATTGATCAAGAATCTAACCTTAGAACACGGATCTAACGGTTTGACCTCTAGGAATCAAGCTTGGAAGATCCACTCTCCCTCAAGAACTCCTCTCCCTCTTCCTTAGAGCTTCTCTCTCTTCTTCCAACAAAGATATAACAAATGATGCATTCCTCTCTCTCTGCCGGCTGATTTAACACTCAGCTCGGACACGTGGCACTACCGGGTTGGTTCTCTTCAAAAGGTGACAGATTGACAAGACTAGGTTCTGACAAAGCGTATCTAACAAGCTTCACAGCAAACACTCCGGCAAGTGATGACATCGGCAAAAGAC